>JASVEL010011471.1:0-98739 GCA_032618575.1 Nicotiana noctiflora | reverse complement strand
GCTGGACTCTAGAATCTCCGCGGTGCGAAGCATGCGCCACATCTATCAAGAAAACCCCGGGCATCCTCGCTCTCAACGCCACTGATGTCGGAGGGCGCAGCCTCTCAAATCTCTCCAAACGACGCTGCTCGTCGTCGGGCATAACACTGGAACCATATATGCGGGAGGTGGTGCAACGGGCGCGGCGGGCTGAGCGGCTCGGGTGTGTGAGCTACGGGGGTGCGATTCCCTCCCCACCGCTGTGAAGAAGATCTCGCGGCGGTGGCGGCGACTACTGTGCCAAGCTCTGTGCACAGCGATAAGATACGAGCCAAGGTCTCCACGAAGACCCGGTATCACGATAGGCACTGCCGGTGCCTGAACCTGAGTTGCCGGAGCGTCGGCCGGCTGGAATACGGTCTCGAGTACGGTCGGTTGGTGGGTCGGCGAGTGCTTGGCGGCTGTCTGCCCTACCTCTACCACGACCACGGCCTGCGGGTGCCAATGGTGGTCGTCCGCCACGCCCGATTAGCTCGTGTTCTCGCCATCGCGAGAGAATAGAATATGGAAAGATTTAATTTCATGATAACACAAATCGCACGATATGAATTCAAGAAAATGAGGTTTTTCCTAAAGTTTATGTAGCCCTTCGAAGATAGATACGGACGTCTACGTACCGATCTGCGAAAGCCTACTAAACCGGCTCATGACTCGCGAGTCCTAATAACCTAGAGCTTTGATACCAACTTGTCACGACCCAAATCCGGTCATGATGGCGCCCAACAATCAAGCTAGGCCAGCCAGACCAACAATTTAATTATCACAAAATACCGGTCCCCAAATGGACAACCCAAGAAGAATATATGAGTTTAAGAACTCCGATAATAATAATACTGAACAAAATACGACACTCCCAAAGATCCGGAGTCACGAGTCTAGAGCCTCTAACAAACCCAACGGGGAAATAGAGTACGATATAGAAGTACTCGAGTACGAATACAAAATACAAAATAACAAGCGGAAATGAGAGGAGAAGCTAGGTTATGCGAACGTAGGCAGCTACCTCAGCAACCCGATATAACACCGCAACCGCTGGAATTTCCCGTCTACTGCTCCTGAGTACCCGAGTCTGCACACAAAAGGTGTAGGGAGTAGGGGTGAGTACTAAGTACTCAGTGAGTAACAAATATATATATGTAGCTGACAGTAAGAAATCCACAAAATACCACAATATGAAGCTACACTACAGTCCGAATCTCCTACGAACTAGCAGCAACAATACAATACAGCTACCACAGAGTAATTCAACAAATACAGATGCAATGCAATGCACATAACCGCTACGGCGTGTAGCCCAATCCAATTTAACGTCGACGGCGCTCACTGGGGGTGTGTACAGACTCCGGAGGGGCTCCTACAGCCCAAGCGCAATACTGCTGCGGCGTGCAGCCCGACCTCATATCAACCACTGCGGCGTGCAGCCCGATCCCATGCTCAGTCCACAATAAGCAATTGAGTCACAAAACATTTCATTTTCCTTAATTCCAGTTCTCAATTCATAATTTATGAAAAATACTTTAACTTTATTAAATTTGTAAAAGCGGTGACTTAGCATTTCAAAAGTGTGATTTCAATTTCCAGGACTGAGATTAGTGATTTAAGCAATTATAGCTATCACACAAATATTGTCCTCTAAGGACACTGCAGGTCGGTACAAGGCCCCAAACAAGGCTTACAGCCCACAAGTATATCAAATACAGTGTATTTCCAACACTAACAACATATTATTCGCTTCCGGGATGGACCAAGTCTCAATCCCCAATCACAATCAATCTCGCACCAGCCACGGTGTGCGAGCCACGCCCTACTAGCGTCACAATGTGCTAAGCCGGGGTTTCGAACCCTCAGGCTACCATATACATAAACTACTCACCTCTAGCCGGTCGTAGACTCGTCCGCGATGCCTTTTCCTTTGAATTTCGTTGCCTCGTGTGTAGAATCTAGTCAAATAACAATAATTATGTCAAATACGGGTCAAAGAATCATAACCCACTTCAATTTATATGAAATTCGCATAATTACACTAAGTTGGTAAAACCCGACCCCGGGCCCCACTGCTCGGAAAATTCCGAAATTAGCACCAACGCGATCCTTATCTCGCCACGAGTCCGTGCATATAAAATTTATCGAAATTGGAGTTCAAATGGCCTTCCAAATCCAAAAATCCCGTTTTCAATACTTAGGCCACATTTCTTCAAGATTTCAACCCAATTTCATGAAGATTGATGTTAATACTACCATAAAATGATGTTTTTGAGTCAAGAATCTTACCTCCGACGAATACCCGATGACTTCTCGGTGATTTCCTCGAGTTTTCTTCTCTCTAGGGCTCAAAATTGAGTTTTGGGGGTGTAAACCCGTAACCCCTCTGCTTCTGGATTTTATTCACTGCCAGAGACTTTTGTTCTTCGCGTTCGCGTGAGCTCCCACGCGTTCGCGAAGAACAGCTCCTCCTTACTCTTCGCGATCGCGACGCTTACCACGCGTTCGCGATGCTCAATTCCAGTCACCCTTCGCGAACGCGACGCCTCCCACGCGTTCGCGATGTTCAAACTCCCAGCCGCCCAGATTTCTTCTACGCGTTCGCGATACACCTCCCGCGAACGCGAAGCACAACACCCACGACCCTACGCGAATGCGACCCAAGCAACGCGTTCGCGATGCTCAACAATCCTGGCCTACGCGAACGCGTCTCCCCCTCCCGCGAACGCGATGCACAAAAAAAGGCTTGCCCTTCGCGAACGCGACACTTGTCATGCGAACGCGAAGGCTTAAGGGCCTGGGCAGAACCTGCAGTTTTTCTGCAGATTTTTGCCAAGTCCAAATGCCCGGTTGATGGTCCGAAATCATCCCGAGGCCACCGGGACCCCAACGAAAACCACCAACGTACCCTAAAACATGATACGAACTTGTTCCAATCATAAAAACACCATACTAAACATCAAAATCACCAATTATCCACGGATTCAAGCCTAAGTTTCTTCAAAACTTTCAAAACTAACATTCAATCCAAAACCCGATCAAACGATGTCCGAATGACCTAAAAATTTGCGGACACATCCAAAATCACATAACGAAGCTACAGAAATTGTCGGAATTCCATTCCGACCCCGGATCAAAATATCACCTACCATCCGGTTTTCGCCAAAATTCAACCTTCGCCAATTCAAGCCTACAACTACACCGGACCACCGAATTCAATTCCGATTGTTCTCCTAAGTCATAAATGATCCCCCGGAACTAGTCGAATCATCAGAATCCGGTTCCGAGCACTCTAACTCAATAGTCAACTCTTGGTTGACTTCTCATATTCAAGCTTTCTTTAAACATGCTATTTGTTTCATTTTCAGTCCAAATCACTCCTAACTCACCCGATATACTCTAATACTGTTTTAAAAGCATAATATATGTAAATGCAAGGTAACGGGGTGGTAATTCCCGTAACGACAGGCCGGGTCGTTACACGGAACTAACCGAATCATCAGAATCCGATTCCGAGCCCTCTAACCAAATAGTTAACTCCGGGTTGACTTTCCTTATTCAAGTTTCCTTCAAAAAGGCTATGTGCCTCATTTTCAATCCAATTCACTCCTAACTCACCCGATAGACTTTAACACCGATATAAAAGCATAAAACATACAATTTCAACATAACGGGGTGGTAATTCCCGTGACGACGGGCCGGGTCGTCACATTCTCCCCCTCTTAAGCAAACGCTCGTCCTCGAGCGGGTCAAGAAACATACCTGAAGTCTCAAACAAGTGAGGATATCTGCTCCGCATCTCCCGCTCGATCTCCCAAGTGGCCTCCTCCACGGGTCGACCTCTCCACCGAACCTTAACTGATGCAATCTCCTTAGACCTCAATTTTCTCACTTGCCGTCCCAAAATAGCAATAGGCTCCACATCATAGGATAGATCACCATCAAGCTGAATGGTGCTGAAATCCAATACATGAGACGGATCTCCAATGTACTTCCGGAGCATAGACACATGGAATACTGGATGAACGCTGGATAAGCTGGGCGGCAAGGCCAACTCATATGCCACCTCTCCAACTCTCCTAAGTATCTCAAAAGGACCAATGTACCTGGGACTCAACTTTCCTTTCTTCCCAAACCTCATGACACCCTTCATAGGTGAGATCTTCAACAATACTCTGTCACCAACCATGAAAGACAACTCTCGAACTCTACGGTCCACATAACTCTTCTGACGAGACTGTGCTGTACGAAGCCTCTCCTGGATCAACTTTGCTCTATCCAGAGCATCCTGGACTAACTCAGTCCCTATCAATCTAACCTCACCAGGCTCAAACCATCCCACGAGTGATCTACACCGCCTGCCATACAATGCCTCATACGGGGCCATCTAAATACTCGACTGATAACTGTTGTTGTAGGCAAACTTAGCAAGTGGTAGGAACTCATCCCACGAACCACCAAAATCAATCACACAAGCTCGCAACATATCCTCCAAGATCTGAATAGTGCGCTCAGACTGCCCGTCTGTCTGGGGGTGAAATGCTGTACTCAACTCAACCCGCGTACCCATCTCTCGCTGAAATGCTCTCCAAAACTGAGAAGTGAACTGAGTACCCCTGTCGGATATGATAGACACTGGAACTCCATGCAACCGAACAATCTCTCGAATAAAGATCGCCGCCAACCGCTCCGATGAGTAGGTAGTACTAACTGGAATGAAGTGAGCTGACTTGGTCAGTCTATCCACAATCACCCATACAGAATCAAACTTCCTCGCCGTTCGAGGAAGTCCAGTAACAAAGTCCATAGTGATCCTCTCCCATTTCCACTCAGGAATATCAATGCGCTGAAATACACCATCGGGCCTCTGATGCTCGTACTTAACCTGCTGACAGTTGAGGCACCGTGCTACATGTCCGACAATGTCCATTTTCATCTTTCTCCACCAATAGTGCTGTTTCAAATCTTGATACATCTTCGCGGCTCCTGGATGGATAGAATACCGCGAGCTATGGGCCTCTTCCAGAATCAACTCACGAAGGCCATCAACATTGGGCACGCATATCCGGCCCTGCATCCTCAATACGCCGTCACTATCAATGGTGACATCTCTAGCATCATCATGCTGAACTCTGCCCCTAAGGACAGCCAAATGTGGGTCATCATACCGGCGCTCACGAATACGATCATATAGAGATGACCGAGATACAACACAAGCCAATACCCTGCTGGGCTCCGAAATATCTAACCTCACTAGCCGATTGGCTAGCACCTGAACATCATAAGCAAATGGCCTCTCCTCGGCTGGAATATATGCCAAGCTCCCCATACTGATCGCCTTCCGGCTCAAAGCATCGGCCACACATTGGCCTTCCCCGGATGATATAATATAGTAATGTCATAATCCTTCAGCAACTCCAGCCATCTCCGCTGTCTCAAATTAAGGTCTTTCTGTTTGAACAAATACTGGAGACTACGATGGTCGGTATACACCTCACAAGACACGCCGTACAAATAGTGCCTCCAAATCTTTAATGCATGAACAATGGCGGCTAGCTCGAAATCATGAACATGATAGTTCTTCTCATGTGGCTTTAACTGCCGAGAAGCATAAGCAATTACCTTACCTTCTTGCATCAACACACAACCTATCCCCACTCTCGAGGCATCACAATAAACGGTATATGAACCTGAAGCTGATGGCAATACTAACACTGGAGCTGTGGTCAAAGCTGTCTTGAGCTTCTGAAATCTCTCCTCGCACTCATCCGACCACACTAATGGTGCACCCTTCTAGGTCAATTTGGTCAATGAAGAACCAATGGATGATAATCCCTGAACAAACCGGCGATAATACCCCGCCAAGCCAAGAAAACTCCTGATCTCTATAGCTGAGGTCGGTCTAGGCCAACTATGCACCGCCTCTATCTTTTTCTGATCAACCTGAATACCATCACGAGACACCACATGTCCCAGAAATGCTACGGACTCGAGCCAAAACTCGCACTTGGAGAATTTAGCATATAGCTTCTCCTCCCTCAATCTCTGCAACACAATACTCAAATGCTGAGCATGCTCCTCCTGACTACGGGAGTAGACTAGAATGTCATCAATGAACACAATCACAAATGAATCCAAATAAGGCATGAACACACTGTTCATCAGATGCATAAATGCTGCTGGGGCGTTGGTCAGCCCAAACGACATCACAAGAAACTCATAATGACCATATCGGGTCCTGAATGCAGTCTTCATAATATCTGAGTCTCTGATCTTCAGCTGATGATAGCCTGAACGAAGATCAATCTTAGAAAACACCCTTGCACCCTGTAACTGATCAAACAAATCATCTATGTGCGGTAGAGGGTACATGTTCTTCACTGTCACTTTGTTCAATTGCCTATAATCAATACACATTCGCATGGAACCATCTTTCTTTTTAACAAATAATACCGACGCACCCCACGGGGACACACTAGGACGGATGAAAACCTTATCCAGAAGTTCTTGAAGCTGCTCTTTTAGTTCTTTCAACTCGGCTGGTGCCATTCGATAAGGAGGAATGGATATGGGCTGAGTGCCCGGCACCAAGTCAATGCCAAAATCAATATCCCTGTCCGGCGGCATGCCCGGTAGGTCTGAGGGGAATACATCTGGGAAATCCCTCACAACAGGTACAGAATAAATGCTAGGAGACTCAGCTCCCACATCCCTCACAAAAGCTAAGTACGGTAAACACCCTTTTTCAACCATCTTCTGAGCTTTTAGAAACGAAATAACACGGCTAGGGACGAAATCGGTCGAACCCCGCCACTCAATCTGAGAAATACCAGGAATGGCCAATGTAACTGTCTTAGCATGACAGTCCAATATAGCATGGTACGGAGACAACCAGTCCATACCCAATATAACATCAAAGTCCACCATACCCAACAATAACAAATCTGCCTGGGTCTCCAGACCCCCAATAGATATAACACAGGATCTATAGACATGATCCACAACGATCGTATCACCCACGGGGGTGGATACATGAACAGGCAAATCAAGACTACCACGAGTCGCACCCAAATAATGTGCAAAATAAGAGGACACGTAAGAATATGTGGATCCTGGATCAAATAGAATAGAGGCATCTCTATGACAAACAGAAATGATACCTGTAATCACTGCATCGGAGGCAACTGCATCACGCCTGTCAGGAAGTGCATAAAACCGTGCCTGGCCTCCACCAGATCTCTCCTCGCCCCTGGGGCGACCACGAGAAGGCTGACCTCCACCTCTACTAAACTGAGATGGTGCTGAAGAGGAGGGCTGATCCCTCTGCTGAGTCCTGTCCCTATGGAGTCGAGGGCACTGTCTCCTCATGTGGCCAAACTCACCACACTCATAACATGCACCTGGTGCTGGAGAAGTAGGTGTTGCACTCTGGGCTGGGAGGGCACTAAGTGATGACCGACCCTGCTGAAATCCCTGTTGACCACGACCATAAGAACCTCTGCTCTGTTCAGGGCGGCCCGAATGAGAAGGTCTAGATGAGCGACCTCTGCTCTGCTGGGAATGCTCTCTGGACGGAGCACCACTGAAACTACCAGAACCACGAGGCCTCTTGGCCTCCCGCTCCTCTCTCTCTCGGCGACGATCCGCCTCAATGGAGCGTGCCATATCAGCAACCTGCTCAAACGATGATGACAGAACTCGCTCGCTGGTCATAAGAATACGGATAGAGTAGTTGAGGCCATCAATGAACCTTCTGATCCTCTCCCTATCGGTGGGGATCATCCATGTGGCATGCCTAGCCAACTGAGTGAATCTAAGCTCATACTGGAGTCACAGACATGTCGCCCTGAATCAACCACTCGAACCGGCGACGTAGCTCCTCGCGACGAGACCGAGGTACATATTTCTCTAGAAAGAGAGTAGAGAACTGCTGCCATGTGAGAGGTGCTGCTCTTGCAGGCCTACGCCTCTCAAACTCCTCCCACCAATCAAATGCGGGACCGGTGAACTGAAATGTAGTAAATGAAACTCCGCTGGACTCAAGAATACCAGCCGTACGCAGCATCTTCTGACACTTATCCAAGAAACCCTGGGCATCCTCGCCCTCAACGCCACTGAAATGGGGTGGCTGAAGTCTACCAAATCTCTCAAGACGATGCTGCCCATCGTCGGGCATAGCCTGAATCATATGCTCTGGAGCTGGAGCTGGTACTGCTGGAGGAATAACCGGTGCAACCACCTGAGCGAGGACCGCCTCTGGCGTCTGAAGTCCCTGAACAACCGGGTCAGGTGTGCGAGCTGCAGGGGTCTACTGACCACCCCCTGACTGAGATGTAGCTACAGCAGCGGTAGCTGAAACTACCTGAGCCAAACCAGAACACACTGATAATATCTGAGCAAGAGTCTCCTGAAGACCAGGAATAGCACTAGATATAGTCTTGCCATGAACTGGGGCTGCTGGAGCATCAACCACTGGGAGCTGCTCCTGAACTGGTACAACAGGCGGGTCAGCTGGCACTGCCTCAGCTGCCCTACCTCTAACTCTAGCACGACCTCGCCCACGGCCTCTAACAGGTGGCAATGGAGGTCGTCCACCTCGTCCCGATGCTCGCGTTCTCGCCATCGCGAGAGAATAGAATATAGAAGTTCAGTTCACAGAACAACAAGATCGCACGACAGAGTTCAAGAAAAGTGAAGTTTTCCTAAAGGTTCGCAGCCTCCCGAGGATAAGTACAGGCGTCCCCGTACCGATCCACAAGACTCTACTAACCGGCTCAAGACTCATGAGGCCTAGTAAACCTAGGCTTTGATACCAACTTGTCACGACCCCAAATGCGGTCGTGATGGCGCCCAGCACATTGCTAAGCCAGCCTGACCAATCAATATCAACCACGGAGCTAGAAGCTCACTTTAACCCATTTAGGCATATTAATTCACGAAAAAAAAAACAGCGATACATATAACGAAAACGGGGAACCAAGTCCCATAATACATCAACTCCCATAGACCAAGGGTCAAGAGTCATGAGCCTCTACCGAACATGAGTGTATAAAGGTTTACAAGATACCAAGTGCGGAAAGAAATGTCAATACAAAATCAAAAGACAGTAGGAAGGAATATCGGGTCCTGCGGACTCTGCAGCTACCTCGTATATCCCACAGATGTCGCCTCGCACAGGCTACTGGATCACTGCTGAGAGGTACCTGGATCTGCACACAAGGTGCAGGGAGTAAAATGAGTACTGCCAGACTCAGTGGTAATAAACAAGAGTAAGACAGCGCATATAAGAAATCCGCAATAAAGCACTATGTAAAGCTATAATCAGCTACCCTGTCACAGAATCAATATTCACTGTACCTGTACCAACAATTACCAATAAATAGCATAACAACTAGCAGATGTAGCTAAATGCTATGCAAATGCATGATATGACCGCTACGGCGCGTAGCCCGACTCCAATTTTGGGTACCCGTGCTCACTGTGGGGGTTCAGACTCCGGAGGGGCTCCTACAGCCCAAGCACATCTCATAGAGATTTACTGTGGTGTGCAACCCAATCCAACATATATATATCTCGCTGCGGCGCGCAGCCCGATCCACTACTAGTCGGCTAATATGCAGATACAGCCTCGCAGGCTCAAAAGTAGTTTTTGAAAACTCTTTTATCATTTTTCAGTTGGAAAACAGTAATATCAAGTTCCAGAGATTGGAATTAGCATAATAACGAAAATAGCTGCGGACTAGTAGTAAACTAGCATGTCTATATGATAAGACAATGATAACGATCCTCGCGGGATCCAATAAGTGGCTCACGGCCCACAAGTATACTCAACCGCCCAAGAAGGGGGTTCAACGGCTCGAGAATAGCCAATAATACGGTATCAACAGGTCGGACTAATATATAGTCTCCAGTTCATGATCGACCCCGCACTCTCAAGAGTGTGCGTGTCTCGCCGCTATACAGCGTCACAAAGTGGTATACCGGGGTTTCAAACCCGCTGGTCATCACCCACATCTATTACTCACCTCAATACAGCGCGACGACTATTCCGCAATGCCCTTGCCACGAGAATCAAGCTCCGCACGCGTAGAATATGATCAAATACGGTAGAAATACAACAAATTAGGCCAATGGGACGACACCCAATCAAAACAACTCAATTTACATCAAAATTCCCAAAGTTGTCAAAACCCGACTTTCGGTACGCTTGTCGAAAAATTACAAAAGTCACATATTCGGAACCCTCATCTCGATACGAGTCTAAGCATATCAATTTTACCAAATTCGGACTCCATTTGGCCATTCAAAACCTTGATTTTCTAAAGTTCAAGCCTAGGGCTAAATCCCCCATAAATTACCCCAAATTCCTCCATTTTCATGATATAATTGCATAATATTACCAATACTAATCATAGTTTAAGTCCATAGTTGATTACCTGATGATTTCCCTTGAATTTCTCTTCAAAATCGCCCAAATCGCCTCTAAAGCCGAGACCCAAATGTGTGAAATGTTCTGAAATTTTTCTAACTTCGGATACACTTAACTCACAGCGATTTTCGCTTCTGCGGATAAAATTCCGCCCCTGCGGAACCGCTTCTGCGACCAATTGGTCGCTTCTGCGAACACAGGCCTATTTGGCCATTTCCGCTCCTGCAATACACGGACCGCTCCTGCGGGTCCGCTTTTGCGGAAATACTTCCGCTCCTGCGGAATGTTCCGCTTTCGCGACCAAGAGTCCGCTCCTGCGGACTCTCCTATGCGATCAATCACCCGCTTCTGCGGACTTCCCCAGCACGCCTCAAGACCGCTTCTGCGATCGACCTCTCGCACCAATGAAGCCGCCCCTGCGGGCCAGGCTCCGCTTCAGCGGTTGACTCCGTTTCTGTGCCTCATTGTCCGCTCCTGCGGAGTTGCTCCTGCGCCCCCATTTCCGCAGGAGCGAAAACCACAGAACCAGAACACAAGTCTGCAATTTTCCACATTTTTCTCCCGTTTAACCATCCGAAAACACCCCGAGGCCCCCGGGAGCTCATCCAAACACACCAACACATCTTAATACCTTATTCGAACTTGCTCAAATCCTCAAAACACGTCTAATAACACCAGAACCCATAATTCACATCGAATTCAAGCCTAAATTCCTTAAAACATTCTGAATTACACATTCAATCAAAAACCCGACCAAACGACGTCCGAATGACCTGAAATTTTGCAGGCACATCCAAAATCACCTAACGGAGCTACTGCAACTGTCGGAATTCCATTCCGACCCCCGAATCAAAATCTCACCTACCGTTCGGATTTCGCCAAAATTCAACCTTAGCCAATTCAAGCCTATTTCTACACCGGGCCTCCAAATTCAATTCCGATCGCTCCCCTAAGTCACAAATCACCTTCCGGAACTAACCGAATCATCAGAATCCAATTCCGAGCCCTCTAACCAAATAGTTAACTCCGGGTTGATTTTCCTTATTCAAGTTTCCTTCAAAAAGGCTATATGCCTCATTTTCAATCCAATTCACTCCTAACTCACCCGATAGACTTTAACACTGATATAAAAGCATAAAACATACAATTTCAACATAACGGGGTGGTAATTCCCGTGACGACGGGCCGGGTCGTCACAGTTGTATAATTCTATCATCTGCTAGGTAAATTTCTATTGGTGTATCTATTCCTTCTCTAAAACATGCTTTTATTAATATTTTTGTTCCTCCTAGATGTACATATTTAATTGGGTTTTTTGCCCTTATATCTTGTATTTCTTTATTTATTATTCGTTTATTTATTATTGGTATTTTAGCTTTTCCTTTGGTGTATTTACAATCTATTATGTGTTCTTTTTGGCTAATTACATAGTATTCTTCTTTACTTCTTTTGAACCAATTTTTCATTTTTGGTATATCTAATATTTTTTCTACACTTAAGTCTAATTCTTTTCCTTTTATTTGTTCAAATATATTTTCATCAAATATTACTTTTTGTTCTGTAGATTCTTCATCGTGGTATTCTTCTTGGGTTATTATATTTATTTCTTTTTCAGTCATCTATTAATTCATTATCTTCATTATCTGATTCTAGTATTGATTCTAATTCATTTTCTGATAATTCATATATACTATCATTACTTTCTAATTCATAGTCTATATATTCCATTTGTACGTATTCTTCGTCGTTTATTATTATTTCTGATACTTGCTTAGCTCTTTGATTTTTAGGTATTTTGCAATCTTTTGCTAAGTGTCCTAATTTTCCACAATTATAACATTTACATTCTGATAATTTTTTCTTAGGTCGGTATTGTCTTTTGTTATTAAATTTCTTTACATAATATCTTCGTCTAGGTCTTTTATACTTAAATTTTGACTTATACTTTTTGTATTTTTTAATTTTATTATGTTTTTTTATTATAGTATCTTTTATTGCATCCAAACTGGGGTGCTGTTTTATCTTTACAACATGCTAAGTTTTTTATTAATGTTTTTTCCATTTTAATTTCTTCTTTATGTTTTTCACATAATTATGCGAACCAGTTTTGTAAGTATCTAATTCTTGCTCCTAAGGTATCTTGTAATGCTGCATTATTCCAATCTTTTAATATTTTTGAACTAAATGGTTCTGGTAACTTTGAAAAATATAATTTTCTAATCTTCTTTACTTTCCTCTACACTATATATTCCTTTATAGTAAAATTCTTTAAATGCACATGTATATTCGTCTATATAACACATATTACATATTGCTAATTTTGACATTAGATTTCTATTTAATATTTTTTCTTTATTCTGTTCTGCTTCTTTTGTTTCTGCACTACTAAATTCATTTCTTATAGTTGTTTCATATTTTTGTAGAATTTCTATAGCTATTGTAGCTTTTTCACCATTAAGTTTTTTATCACTTCTTAATACTCCTAAGGCATCTTTATTTATATTTTGTAACCATAACTTAGTCGTTCCTATTAATGTTCTTTCTATGTATTCTGGTACATCTCATATTCCTATTTTATTATCTATAATCTGTTTTGTCATGTATCCTATCCATAATTGTATTGTCTTATTTATATCTTTTACACAGTCTAGATCTAAGAAATTATGTTGTATTGTTGTTGGTATTTGTGTTGGAATCCATTTTGTATATTTTGGTTCTTTATCATTTCTATATGTTTTCTTAAAATTATTTTCGTAATTTATATAACTTTTTTGCTCTATTTGTGTATCTTTTGTTCCTGATGTACTAGGTTTTTTATCTATTATCGCATTTATTTCTATACGATCATTTCTACCTTCTTCGTTTTGTTCAACTTGTGCTATATTTTCTAAAATTTCCTTATATGTTTCGCTTGTTTCTGAATAATTTTCTAAATCACTATTATTATCTGGTTCATTTATTTCTTCTGTTCTAATTATTTCTAATTTTTCTTCTTGTAATTGTTCTTTGAACTTATTTATCTCAAGTTGTAATTTATTTTCTTGTTCTTTTTCTTTTTGTCTGATTTCATATAGTTCTTTTAACATATTTAATTCTTTTTCTAATTCTATTATTTTAGCATTTTTTGTTTCTTCTATCTGTTTTATTTCTCTTTTTGATTGTTGTTTGATTTTTTCTATCTCATATTTTCGATCTATTTCCTCATTTTCTCTTGTAATCCTAACTAGAGCAGTTAAGCTATCTTCCAATTTTAGTGATTCTTTTTCTAACATTAGATATAAGTTATCTCCTATTTTCTTATATTTTCTTCCTATATTAGAAAATACAATTTTTATTTTTAGTCCTTCTGGGTTTTCATATGTTTTTTCGTCTACTGCAAATTCCTCTTTATTCATTTTTTAAGTTGTATAATCATTTTCCATTCTAATTCTGAAATTATATCTATAAGTTGTTCTAATCTGTCATTATTATTTTTGGAGATTTTTAAGTAATTATATTCACAATATAATCCATATAATTCATTTTTAATTCTATCTGCTTCTTTTAATCTGTCTTGTTTATTACTAATATTATTACTATAACTGGTATTATTACTACTATTTTTAGTACTTCTTGTTGTAGCTCTGATACCAAATTGGAGGGTTGGGTCGGGTATAGCTCCGATTAGCTCTATTATAGGTCTTTTAGATTGATTAGTTACTAAAATTCACATATATAGTAGAATCAGACGCAAGTGAAAAAAGTTATGGAGGAGTATTAAAATACAGGTATGATAAAGAAAAAATAGAACATCATTGTAGGTATTATTCAGGAACATTCACAAACCCGGAGATAAAATGGGAAATCAATAAAAAAGAATTATATGCAGTATATAAATGTTTATTGGCATTTGAACCATATATTGTATATAATAAGTTTATTATAAGAACAAATAATACACAAGTAAAATGGTGGCTAACCAGGAAGATACAAGATTCAGTTACAACAAAGGAAATACGGAAGACTAGTGCTGAATATACTGAATTTTACATTTACAATTGAAGTAATTAGTACTAACAAAAATGTCATTGCGGATTACATATCAAGACAAAGCTACATAGACTGACGAAGAAACAACCGAAAAGCTATACAATATCATCACTGCCCTTTCTTTAAAAATGGACAGTATGGAAATGAAACTAAACAAGATAAAATCTAATGAGGAGAAACTCAAAGCAGCATGACTATAAAAATGCGGAACTACGTCGATCGGAAGACGGTAAAATTCCAGAGCTAGAAGGAGACGTTGGGAAACTCCTAAAAACCTATAATGTTTGTTTAAATACAGCTGCAGGAACAAGCAAGAGAAAAGAAGTTAGTAAACCAAAATACACACAAAACCTAAATAAATTATTCGAAAAACCATTTATTCCAAAATACCAAAAAGATCCATTATTTATACCTCCACAAACTATTTCATACGTAGATAGCCTAAGCCAAGACAAGAAAACCTACAACCATATAACCAGAACATACGTAGAAAATATCTATAAAATACAAACCTTTTTAAACCTCAAACCAAGAGCTACAACAACCGAACCAAATACCGATTATATAACACAAAAATTACAAGGCTATAATAGACTTATCGCACTACCCAACACTAACCCCAAGCTAGTAGCAACCTGCTACAATTATGGCGCCCAGCACATTGCTAAGCCAGCCTGACCAATCAATAGCAATAACGGAGCTAGAAGCTCTCTTTAGCCCATTTAAGCATATCAAATCACGAAGCAATAGCGATACATATAACGAAAACGGGGAACCAAGTCCCATAATACATCAACTCCCATAGACCAAGGGTCAAGAGTCATGAGCCTCTACTGAGCGTAAGTGTATAAAGGTTTACAAAAAAAATACCAAGTGCGGAAAGAAATGTCAATACAAAATCAAAAGATAGTAGGAAGGAATATCGGGTCCTGCGGACTCTGCAGCTACCTCGTATATCCCACAGATGTCGCCTCGCACAGCTACTGGATCACTGCTGAGAGGTACCTGGATCTGCACACAAAGTGCAGGGAGTAAAATGAGTACTGCCAGACTCAGTGGTAATAAACAAGGGTAAGACAGCGCAGATAAGAAATCCGCAATAAAGCACTATGTAAAGCTATAATCGGCTACCCTGTCACAAAATTAATATTCACTGTACCTGTACCAACAAATACCAATAAATAGCATAACAGCTAGCAGATGTAGCTAAATGCAATGCAATGCATGATATGACCGCTACGGCGCGTAGCCGACTCCAATTTTGGGTACCCGTGCTCACTGTGGGGGTTCAGACCCCGGAGGGGCTCCTACAGCCCAAGCACATCTCATAGAGATTTACTGCGGCGTACAGTCTGATCCAACATATATCTCGCTGCGGCGCGCAGCCCGATCCATTACTAGTCAGCTAATATGCAGATACAGCCTCGCAGTCTCAAAAGTAGTTTTTGAAAACTCTTTTTATCATTTTTCGGTTGGAAAACAGTAATATCAAGTTCCAGAGATTGGAATTAGCATAATAACAGAAATAGTTGCGGACTAGTAGTAAACTAGCATGTCTATATGATAAGACAATGATAACGATCCTCGCGGGATCCAATAACCGGCTCACGGCCCACAAGTATACTCAACCGCCCAAGAAGGGGGTTCAACGGCTCGAGAATAGCCAATAATACAGTATCAACAGGTCGGACTAATATATAGTCTCCAGTTCATGATCGACCCCGCACTCTCAAGAGTGTGCGTGTCTCGCCGCTATACAGCGTCACAAAGTGGTATACCGGGGTTTCGAACCCGCTGGTCATCACCCACATCTATTACTCACCTCAATACGGCGCGACGACTACTCCGAAATGCCCTTGCCATGAGAATCAAGCTCCGCACGCATAGAATTTGATCAAATACAGTACAAATACAACAAATTAGGCCAATGGGACGACACCCAATCAATACAACTCGATTTACATCAAAATTCCCAAAGTTGTCAAAACCCGACTTTCGGTACGCTTGTTGAAAAATTACAAAAGTTACATATTCGGAATCCTCATCTCGATACGAGTCTAGGCATATAAAATTTACCAAAATCGGACTCCATTTGCCCAGTCAAATCAGTGTTTTTCTTTAATTTAGGCCTAGGGCTCAAACCCACCTTTAATCTTCCATTTACGGAAATTTAACCCATGATTTCATGTTAAAATGATGTAATTAAGCCACAAAACTTACCTCCAACGAATCCCCGATGAATTACCAGCAATTCCCGTGAGTTTCTCTCTCTAGAACTCAAAAATGGCGTTTTTGGGTATTAAACCCGCGACTGGTTCTGTTCTGAACTTAACTTCACTGCCAACCTATTTTCTTCATCGCGTTCGCGACGCCTCTCACGCGAACGCGATGCATTTTTCCTCTTCTTCATCGCGAACGCGTCACTCCTTCACGCATCCGCGAAGACCATTCTCCCCAGCCCGGACTTTTCCTCTACGCGAACGCGACATGCCTCACGCGTTCACGATGCCTTGCGAATTCCTTATACGCGAACGCGGCCCAGACCATCGCGAACGCGATGCTTCCCAGCTTCCTCTTACACGAACGCGACGCCAACCCTCGCGAATGCGATAGTCACCTGATCCCGGCCTACGCGAACGCGGCATAGCCCTCGCGAACGCGAAGGCCAAAAGTTTGCCCAGTGATCTGCAGATTACAGCAGGTCTTTTCTTGCTTCAAAATGCCGGATGATGGTCCGGATTCACCCCGAGGCCCCCGGGACCTCAACGAAAACCACCAACATACCCCAAAACACGATACAAACTTGTTCCAATCATAAAAACACCATCCTAAACATCAAAATCACCAATTACACACGGATTCAAGCCTAAATTTCTTAAAACTTTCCGAATTACACATTCGATCAAAAACCCGACCAAACGACGTCCGAATGACCTGAAATTTTGCAGGCACATCCAAAATCACCTAACGGAGCTACTACAACTGTCTGAATTCCATTCCGACTCCCGGATCAAAATCTCACCTACCGTTCGGATTTCGCCAAAATTCAACCTTAGCCAATTCAAGCCTATTTCTACACCGGGCCTCCAAATTCAATTCCGATTGCTCCCCTAAGTCACAAATCACCTCCCGGAACTAACCGAATCATCGAATCCGATTCCGAGCCCTCTATCCAAATAGTCAACTCCGGGTTGACTTTCTTTATTCAAGTTTCCTTCACAAAGGCTATATGCCTCATTTTCAATCCAATTCACTCCTAACTCACCCGATAGACTTTAACACTGATATAAAAGCATAAAACATACAATTTTAACATAACGGGGTGGCAATTCCCGTGACGACGGGCCGGGTCGTCACATTCTCCCCCTCTTAAGCAAAAGCTCGTCCTCGAGCGGGTCAAGAAACATACCTGAAGTCTCAAACAAGTGAGGATATCTGCTCCGCATCTCCCGCTCGATCTCCCAAGTGGCCTCCTCCACGGGTCGACCTCTCCACTGAACCTTAACCGATGCAATCTCCTTGGACCTCAATTTTCTCACCTGACGACCCAAAATAGCAATAGGCTCCACATCATAGGATAGATCACCATCAAGCTGGATGGTGCTGAAATCTAATACATGAGACGGATCTCCAATGTACTTCCGGAGCATAGACACATGGAATACTGGATGAACGCTGGATAAGCTGGGCGGCAAGGCCAACTCATATGCCACCTCTCCAACTCTCCTAAGTATCTCAAAAGGACCAATGTACATGGGACTCAACTTTCCTTTTTTCCCAAATCTCATGACACCCTTCATAGGTGAAATCTTCAACAATACTCGGTCACCAACCATGAAAGACAACTCTCGAACTCTACGGTCCGCATAACTCTTCTGACGAGACTGTGCTGTACGAAGCCTCTCCTGGATCAACTTTGCTCTATCCAGAGCATCCTGGACTAACTCGGTCCCTATCAATCTAACCTCACCAGGCTCAAACCATCCCACGGGGGATCTACACCGTCTGCCATACAATGCCTCATACGGGGCCATCTGAATACTCGACTGATAACCGTTGTTGTAGGCAAACTCAGCAAGTGGTAGGAACTCATCCCACGAACCACCAAAATCAATCACACAAGCTCGCAACATATCCTCCAAGATCCGAATAGTGCGCTCAGACTGTCCGTCTGTCTGGGGGTGAAATGCTGTACTCAACTCAACCCGCGTACCCATCTCTCGCTGAAATGCTCTCCAAAACTGAGAAGTGAACTGAGTACCCCTGTCGGATATGATAGACACTGGAACTCCATGCAACCGGACAATCTCTCGAATAAAGATCGATGCCAACCGCTCCGATGAGTAGGTAGTACTAACTAGAATGAAGTGAGCTGACTTGGTCAGTCTATCCACAATCACCCATACAGAATCAAACTTCCTCGCCGTCCGAGGGAGTCCAGTAACAAAGTCCATAGTGACTCTCTCCCATTTCCACTCAGGAATAACAATGCGCTGAAATACACCACCGGGCCTCTGATGCTCGTACTTAACCTGCTGACAGTTGAGGCACCGTGCTACATGTCTGACAATGTCCATTTTTATCTTTCTCCACCAATAGTGTTGTTTCAAATCTTGATACATCTTCGCGGCTCCTGGATGGATAGAATACCGCGAGCTTTGGGCCTCTTCCAGAATCAACTCACGAAGGCCATTAACATTGGGCACACATATCCGGCCCTGCATCCTCAATACGCCGTCACTATCAATGGTGACATCTCTAGCATCATCATGCTGAACTCTGTCCCTAAGGACAGCCAAATGTGGATCATCATACTGGTGCTCACGAATACGATCATATAGAGATGACCGAGATACAACACAAGCCAATACCCTGCCGGGCTCCGAAATATCTAACCTCACTAGCCGATTGGCTAGCACTTGAACATCATAAGCAAATGGCCTCTCCTCAGCTGGAATATATGCCAAGCTCCCCATACTGACCGCCTTCCGGCTCAAAGCATCGGCCACCACATTGGCCTTACCCGGATGATATAATATAGTAATGTCATAATCCTTCAGCAACTCTAGCCATCTCCGTTGTCTCAAATTAAGGTCTTTCTGTTTGAACAAGTGCTGGAGACTACGATGGTCGGTATACACCTCACAAGACACACCGTACAAATAGTGCCTCCAAATCTTCAATGCATGAACAATGGCGGCTAGCTCCAAATCATGAACATGATAGTTCTTCTCATGTGGCTTCAACTGCCGAGAAGCATAAGCAATTACCTTACCTTCCTGCATCAACACACAACCTATCCCCACTCTCGAGGCATCACAATAAACGGTATATGAACCCGAAGTTGATGGCAATACTAACACTGGAGCTGTGGTCAAAGCTGTCTTGAGCTTCTGAAAGCTCCCCTCGCACTCATCCGACCACACGAATGGTGCACCCTTCCGGGTCAATTTAGTCAATGAAGAAGCAATGGATGAAAATCCCTGAACAAACCGGCGATAATACCCCGCCAAGCCAAGAAAACTCCTGATCTCTGTAGCTGAGGATGGTCTAGGCCAACTCTGCACCGCCTCTATCTTTTTCTGATCAACCTGAATACCATCACGAGATACCACATGTCCCCGAAATGCTACGGACTCGAGCCAAAACTCACACTTGGAGAATTTAGCATATAGTTTCTCCTCCCTCAATCTCTGCAACACAATACTCAAATGCTGAGCATGCTCCTCCTGACTACGGGAGTAGACTAGAATGTCATCAATGAACACAATCACAAATGAATCCAAATAAGGCCCGAACACACTGTTCATCAGATGCATAAATGCTGCTGGGGCGTTGGTCAGCCCAAACGACATCACAAGGAACTCATAATGACCATATCGGGTCCTGAATGCAGTCTTCATAATATCCGAGTCCCTGATCTTCAGCTGATGATAGCCTGAACGAAGATCGATCTTAGAAAACACCCTCGCACCCTGTAACTGATCAAACAAATCATCTATGCGCGGTAGAGGGTACTTGTTCTTCACCGTCACTTTGTTCAATTGCCTATAATCAATACACATTCGCATGGAACCATCTTTCTTTTTAACAAATAATACCGGCGCACCCCACGGGGACACACTAGGACGGATGAAACCCTTATCCAAAAGTTCTTGAAGTTGCTCTTTCAGTTCTTTCAACTCAGCTGGTGCCATCCGATAAGGAGGAATGGAAATAGGCTGAGTGCCCGGCACCAAGTCAATGCCAAAATCAATATCCCTGTCCGGCAGCATGCCCGGCAGGTCTGAGGGGATACATCTGGGAAGTCCCTTACAACAAGTACAGAATCAATGCTAGGAGACTCAGCTCCCACATCTCTCACAAAAGCTAAGTACGATAAACACCCTTTTTCAACCTTCTTCTGAGCTTTTAGGAACGAAATAACACGGCTAGGGACGAAATGGGTCGAACCCCGCCACTCAATCTGAGAAATACCAGGAATGGCCAACGTAACTGTCTTAGCATGACAGTCCAATATAGCATGGTACGGAGACAACCAGTCCATACCCAATATAACATCAAAGTCCACCATCCCCAACAATAACAAATCGGCCTGGGTCTCCAGACCCCCAATAGATATAACACAGGGATCTATAGACATGATCCACAACGATCGTATCACCCATGGGGGTGGATACATGAACAGGTAAATCAAGACTACCACGAGTCGCACCCAAATGACGTGCAAAATAAGAGGACACGTAAGAATATGTGGACCCTGGATCAAATAGAACAGAGGCATCTCTGTGACAGACAGAAATGATACCTGTAATCACAGCATCGGAGGCAACTGCATCACGCCTGTCAGGAAGTGCATAGAATCGTGCCTGGCCTCCACCAGATCTCTCCTCGCCCCTGGGGCGACCACGAGAAGACTGACCTCCACCTCTACTAGCCTGAGATGGTGCTGAAGAGGAGGGTTGATCCCTCTGCTGAGTCCTGCCCCTACGTAGTCGAGGGCACCGTCTCCTCATGTGGCCAAACTCACCACACTCATAACATGCACCTGGTGCTGGAGAAGTAGGTGCTGCACTCTGGGCTGGGAGGGCACCAAACGATGACTGACTCTGCTGAAACCCTTGTCGACCACGACCATAAGAACCTCCGCTCTGCTCTGGGCGGCCTGAATGAGAAGGTCTAGATGAGCGACCTCTGCTCTGCCGGGAATGCCCTCTAGATGGAGCACCACTGAAACTGCCCGAACCACGAGGCCTCTTGGCCTCCCGCTCCTCTCTCTCTCGGCGACGATCCGCCTCAATGGAGCGTGCCATATCAGCTACCTCCTCAAACGATGATGACAGAACTCGCTCGCTGGTCATAAGAATACGGATAGAGTAGTTGAGGCCATCAATGAACCTCCTGATCCTCTCCCTATCAGTGGGGATCATCCATGTGGCATGCCTAGCCAACCGAGTGAATCTAAGCTCATACTGGGTCACAGACATGTCGCCCTGAATCAACCACTCGAACTGGCGACGTAGCTCCTCGCGACGAGACTGAGGTACATATTTCTCTAGAAAGAGAGTAGAGAACTGCTGCCATGTGAGAGGTGCTGCTCCTGCAAGCCTACGCCTCTCAAACTCTTCCCACCAATCAAATGCGGGACCAGTGAACTGAAAGGTAGTAAATGAAACTCCGCTGGACTCAAGAATACCAGCCGTCCGCAACATCCTCTGACACTTATCCAAGAAACCCTGGGCATCCTCGCCCTCAACGCCACCTTAAATGGGGTGGCTGGAGTCTACCAAATCTCTCTAGACGACGCTACTCGTCGTCGGGCATAACCTGAACCGTATGCTCTGGAGCTGGTGTAGCTGGAGGAATAACTGGTGCAACCACCTAAGCGTGGACCGCCTCCGGCGTCTGAAGTCCCTGAACCACCTGCTCAGGTGTGTGAGCTACAGGGGACTGCTAACCACCCCTTGTCTGGGATGTCGCTGCAGTAGCGGTAGCTGATACTACCTGAGCCAATCCGGAACACACTGATAATATCTGGGCCAGAGTATCCTGAAAACCAGGAATAGCAATAGACACTGTCTAGGCCTGAACTGGGGATGCTGGAGCATCAACCACCGGGGGCTGCCCCTCAACAGGTACAACGGGCGGGTCAGATGGCACAGCCTCAGCTGCCCTACCTCTACCTCTACCACGACCGCGCCCACGACCTCTAGCAGGTGGAAATGGAGGTCGTCCACCTCATCCTGAAGCTCGAGTTCTCGCTATCCGCGAGAGAATAGAATATAGAAGTTCAGTTCTCAGAACAACAAGATCGCACGACAGAGTTCAAGAAATGTAAAATGTTTCCTAAAGGTTCGCAGACTCACAAGGATAAGTACAGGGCGTCCCCGTACCGATCCACAAGACTCTACTAACCGGCTCAAGACTCATGAGGCCTAGTAAACCTAGGCTCTGATACCAACTTGTCACGACCCCAAATCTAGTCGTGATGGCGCCCAGCACATTGCTAAGCCAGCCTGACCAATCAATAGCAATAACGGAGCTAGAAGCTCTCTTTAGCCCATTTAAGCATATCAAATGACGAAGCAATAGCGATACATATAACGAAAACGGGGAACCAAGTCCCATAATACATCAACTCCCATAGACCAAGGGTCAAGAGTCATGAGCCTCTACTGAACGTAAGTGTATAAAGGTTTACAAAAAAAATACCAAGTGCGGAAAGAAATGTCAATACAAAATCAAAAGATAGTAGGAAGGAATATCGGGTCCTGCGGACTCTGCAGCTACCTCGTATATCCCACAGATGTCGCCTCGCACAGCTACTGGATCACTGCTGAGAGGTACCTGGATCTGCACACAAGGTGCAGGGAGTAAAATGAGTACTGCCAGACTCGGTGGTAATAAACAAGGGTAAGACAGCGCAGATAAGAAATCCGCAATAAAGCACTATGTAAAGCTATAATCAGCTACCCTGTCACAGAATCAATATTCACTGTACCTGTACCAACAATTACCAATAAATAGTATAACAGCTAGCAGATGTAGCTAAATGCAATGCAATGCATGATATGACCGCTACGGCGCGTAGCCCGACTCCAATTTTGGGTACCCGTGCTCACTGTGGGGGTTCAGACTCCGGAGGGGCTCCTACAGCCCAAGCACATCTCATAGAGATATTCCTGCGGCGTGCAGTCCGATCCAACATATATCTCGCTGCGGCGCGCAGCCCGATCCACTACTAGTTAGCTAATATGCAGATACAGCCTCGCAGGCTCAAAAGTAGTTTTTGAAAACTCTTTTTATCATTTTTCGGTTGGAAAACAGTAATATCAAGTTCCAGAGATTGGAATTAGCATAATAACAGAAATAGTTGCGGACTAGTAGTAAACTAGCATGTCTATATGATAAGACAATGATAACGATCCTCGCGGGATCCAATAACTGGCTCACGGCCCACAAGTATACTCAACCGCCCAAGAAGGGGTTCAACGGCTCGAGAATAGCCAATAATACAGTATCAACAGGTCGGACTAATATATAGTCTCTAGTTCATGATCGACCCCGCACTCTCAAGAGTGTGCGTGTCTCGCCGCTATACAGCGTCACAAAGTGGTATACCGGGGTTTCGAACCCGCTGGTCATCACCCACATCTATTACTCACCTCAATACGGTGCGACGACTACTCCGAAATGCCCTTGCCACGAGAATCAAGCTCCGCACACGTAGAATCTGATCAAATACAGGTAGAAATACAACAAATTAGGCCAATGGGACGACACCCAATCAATACAACTCGATTTACATCAAAATTCCCAAAGTTGTCAAAACCCGACTTTCGGTACGCTTGTCAAAAAATTACAAAAGTTACATATTCGGAATCCTCATCTCGATACGAGTCTAGGCATATAAAATTTACCAAAATCGGACTCCATTTGCCCACTCAAATCAATGTTTTTCTTTAATTTAGGCCTAGGGCTCAAACCCACCTTTAATCTTCCATTTACAGAAATTTAACCCATGATTTCATGTTAAAATGATGTAATTAAGCCACAAAACTTACCTCCAACGAATCCCCGATGAATTACCTGCAATTCCCGTGAGTTTCTCTCTCTAGAACTCAAAAATGGCGTTTTTGGGTATTAAACCCGCGACTGGTTCTGTTCTGAACTTAACTTCACTGCCAACCTATTTTCTTCATCGCGTTCGCGACGCCTCTCACGCGAACGCGATGCCTTTTTCCTCTTCTTCATCGCAAATGCGTCACTCCTTCACGCGTCCGCGAAGACCATTCTCCCCAGCCCGGACTTTTCCTCTACGCGAACGCGACATGCCTCACGCGTTCGCGATGCCTTGCGAATTCCTTATACGCGAACGCGGCCCAGACCATCGCGAACGCGATGCTTCCCAACTTCCTCTTACGCGAACACGACGCCAACCCTCGCGAACGCGATAGTCACCTGATCCCGGCCTACGCGAACGCGGCATAGCCCTCGCAAACGCGAAGGCCAAAAGTTTGCCCAGTGATCTGCAGATTACAGCAGATCACTTCTTGCTTCCAAATGCCGGATGATGGTCCGGATTCACCCCGAGGCCCCCGGGACCTCAACGAAAACCACCAACATACCCCAAAACACGATACGAACTTGTTCCAATCATAAAAACACCATCCTAAACATCAAAATCACCAATTACACACGGATTCAAGCCTAAATTTCTTAAAACTTTCCGAATTACACATTCGATCAAAAACCCGAACAAACGACGTCCGAATGACCTGAAATTTTGCAGGCACATCCAAAATCACCTAACGGAGCTACTGCAACTATCGGAATTCCATTCCGACTCCCGGATCAAAATCTCACCTACCGTTCGGATTTCGCCAAAATTCAACCTTAGCCAATTCAAGCCTATTTCTACACCGGGCCTCCAAATTCAATTCCGATCGCTCCCCTAAGTCACAAATCACCTCCCGGAAATAACCGATTCATCAGAATCCGATTCCGACCCGTCTAACCAAATAGTCAACTCCGGGTTGACTTTCTTTATTCAAGTTTCCTTCACAAAGGCTATATGCCTCATTTTCAATCCAATTTACTCCTAACTCACCCGATAGACTTTAACACTGATATAAAAGCATAAAACATACAATTTCAACATAACGGGGTGGTAATTCCCGTGACGATGGGCCGGGTCGTCACATCACTAACCCCAAGCTAGTAGCAACCTGCTACAATTATGGATTATTGAACACCGTATATACTAGGGATGGAACAGAATTGACAGCTATACCAGATCTATATAAAGCATTTATGAACTATAAAAGAGTTACTAAAGGCAAATTATTTTTTATCAAGTGTTATGCGGCACCAGCAGAGATATTATTTGATGAGGTAAAACCACCAATTCAAGTGGTAAAGATAGGATTGACCAGGGAAATGATCATCCCAGAAATTATTGAACAGCAACCCGAGATACCAAAATTAGATATACCGGAATTTTATGCTAATAAAAGAACTATAGGAATATCAACTATTGTACAAGAATTAGCTACAAACTATACCAATGGAAACCCGATATGGAGCTATTATTCAAGAGATCAAGTCATGATATATTCACATTCCAGAGAAGTAAAACAACTAGACATGGAAGAAGTTAGACAGTGGGTCATAACACTGTTAAATCCAGAGAAGATGCCCCAAACAAGAGCTATCAAAAAGGAATTTATTTCAGAAAATTTATTAGCTAGATATTGTAAATTAGTAAGCCAAAAGTACTCAGACCATCTATGTACAAAGTGTAGCGGAAAAGATAATTATATTCCAGAAGTGGAATTTGAATAAACTACGGAGACAATGTAATCAATCTATCATGAAGCTAAGAAGAAAAAGAGGAGAAGAAGACAAAAGCTAAGAAGAAAAAGAGGAAAAGAAGACAAAAGCTAAGAAGAAAAAGAGAAAAAGAAGACAATGACATGTAACAACCAAGAAGAAAAACTACGGATGGAATTCAACAAAAAGATTAGGCAAAGAAAAATGAAGAAGAAGACAAAGCAAGATAGTGACATAAAGCTAGGAAAGCGACATCCACCGGACAAAATAAAGCACTGAGCAGGAAAAGCAACGGATGAGATAAAAAGAAAAAAGCTAGAGAAGAATATAATGTAAATTATTAAAGCATTATTGGTCTTTCTTTTTATTATTTTATGTAAAGGAAACAGTAGAAAAAATGCGTCAAGGAATAGTTAACGCGTTATAAGACTAATATAAATAGATTAGCAGATAGGAGAAGAAAGGCAAGACTTCTCTACGGGAAGCAAAAGCCTTCTTCATCTTTGTAAAAATTTTCTCAAATACTTATAATAAAAAGATATTAAGTTTTTCAAAGCTATGGAACAACAATCCGAATCTATGCCAAAAATATCAAATCTACAAGAACATGTATATCAATTTATGATTATGCATAGCTAAATTCTTATATTCCTGATAATCATCTTATAATACTATAGTTTTCATCATGTTATAGTAATGCTATAAAAAACAATTTGAGCAAGTTTGCCATGGAAGTATGCTTTAAGTAGTAACCTAGGCTAAGTCACTCCTAATGGGAAACCGGTGAGGCGAGAGATGCCGTTTAGGGGAGTACCGCAGTTGAGGACATTGCTAGGGTAAATGATTAGAGCAAAGGGCCATGGTAGTGACCAGAAAAATTGTTTTTTATATCTTATTATTATATGATGAATATGATAGTAAAATAAGAAGATTAGAAGGAATATCATAAGAAGAATAGCAATACATGAAATAATGATAACATACCTACTAGACGAAATGGCAGATAATTATAAGATATTAATCTTTTATGTACTTAGAAAGATAACAGTACCTGAAATATGAAAAAATATATGGAATCAAATTCAAGAATATGAAAATCTAGTTTTAACAGAAATAATTAACCAAGAATGGAGTGAAGAACTAGAAGAACTAGAAGAAGCATATAATAATGACGAACTAGAAAGAGTATATAATTATGACTATACAAATACATGGGACTCAGGACCCGAAACAGACTAAAATATGATAAATTACGAATATTTAAGTTATTGGACAGAAACTATGCTTGAAATAAGTAAAACCGAACAAAATATGAAAAATGATTTAGATAATTATATGCAAACTAAAAAAATCAGACAAATAGAGTCATTAAATAAAAATATAGAAAAATTACTGTTACTAAAAAAGTTAGCCAAAGAAAATTATAATTTAGCTTTTAACCAGCAATGAATCAAAAATCTAATCAATTATCAACACAGTTAGTAACGAACCAATCCAAGAGACCTATAACAGAGCTAATCGGAGCTATACCCGACCCCAACCCCCAATTTGGTCGGGTATAGCTCCGATTAGCTCTGTTATAGGTCTCTTGGATTGGTTAGTTACTAACTGTGTTGATAATTGATTAGATTTTTTATTCATTACTGGTTAAATGCTAAATTATAATTTTCTTTAGCTAACGTTTTTAATAACAATAATTTTTCTATATTTTTATTTAATGACTTTATATGTGTGATTTTTTTAGTTTGCATATAATTATCTAAATCATTTTTCATATTTTGTTCGGTTTTACCTATTTCAAGTATAGTTTCTATCCAATAACTTAAATATTCGTAATTTATCATATTTTAGTCTGTTTCGGGTCCTGAGTCCCATGTATTTGTATAGTCATAATTATATACTCTTTCTAGTTCGTCATTATTATATGCTTCTTCTAGTTCTTCTAGTTCTTCACTCCATTCTTGGTTAATTATTTCTGTTAAAACTAGATTTTCATATTCTTGAATTTGATTCCATATATTTTTTCTTATTTCAGGTTTGGTTATCTTTCTAAGTACATAAAAGATTAATATCTTATAATTATCTGCCATTTCGTCTAGTAGGTATGTTATCATTATTTCATGTATTGCTATTCTTCTTATGATATGCCTTCTAATCTTCTTATTTTACTATCATATTCATCATATAATAATAAGATATAAAAAATAATTTTTCTGGTCACTACCATGGCCCTTTGCTCTAATCATTTACCCTAGCAACGTCCTCAACTGCGATACTCCCCTAAACGGCATCTCCTCGCCTCACCGGTTTCCCATTAGGAGTGACTTAGCCTAGGTTACTACTTAAAGCATACTTCCATGGCAAACTTGCTCAAATTGTTTTTTATAGCATTACTATAACATGATAAAAACTATAGTATTATAAGATGATTATCAGGAATATAAGAATTTAGCTATGCATAATCATAAATTGATATACCTGTTCTTGTAGATTTGATATTTCTGGCATAGATTCGGATTGTTGTTCCATAGCTTTGAAAAACTTAATATCTTTTTATTATAAGTATTTGAGAGAATTTTTACAAAGATGAAGAAGGCTTTTGCTTCCCGTAGAGAAGTCTTGCCTCTCTTCTCCTATCTGCTAATCTATTTATATTAGTCTTATAACGCGCTAACTATTCCTTGACGCATTTTTTCTACTGTTTCCTTTACATAATGTAACGACCCGGCCCGTCGTTACGGGAATTTCCACCCCGTTACCTTGCATTTACATATATTATGCTTTTAAAACAGTATTAGAGTATATCGGGTGAGTTAGGAGTGATTTGGATTGAAAATGAAACAAATAGCATGTTTGAAGAAAACTTGAATATGGAAAGTCAACCAAGAGTTGACTATTGAGTTAGAGTGCTCGGAACCGTATTCTGATGATTCAATTAGTTCCGGGGGATCATTTACGACTTAGGAGAACAATCGGAATTTAATTCGGAGGTCCGGTGTAGTTTTAAGCTTGAATTGGCGAATGTTGAATTTTTGGCGAAAACCGGATGGTAGGTGATATTTTGATCCGGGGGTCGGAATGGAATTCCGACAATTTATGTAGCTTCGTTATATGATTTTGGATATGTCTGCAAATTTTCAGGTCATTCGGACATCGTTTGATCGGATTTTGGATTGAATGTTAGTTTTGAAAGTTTTGAAGAAACTTAGGCTTGAATCCGTGAGTAATTGGTGATTTTGATGTTTAGTATGGTGTTTTTATGATTGGAACAAGTTCGTATCATGTTTTGGGGTACGTTGGTGGTTTTCGTTGGGGTCCCGGGGGCCTCGGGATGATTTCGGACCATCAACCGGGCATTTGGACTTGGCAAAAATCTGCAGAAAACTGCAGGTTCTGCCCAGGCCCTTAAGCCTTCGCGTTCGCGTGACAAGTGTCGCGTTCGCGAAGGCCAAGCCTTTTTGTGCATCGCGTTCGCGGGAGGGGGAGTCGCGTTCGCGTAGTGTCCGTCTGTCTGGGGGTGAAATGCTGTACTCAACTCAACCCGCGTACCCATCTCTCGCTGAAATGCTCTCCAAAACTGAGAAGTGAACTGAGTACCCCTGTCGGATATGATAGACACTAGAACTCCATGCAACCGAACAATCTCTCGAATAAAGATCGATGCCAACCGCTCCGATGAGTAGGTAGTACTAACTGGAATGAAGTGAGCTGACTTGGTCAGTCTATCCACAATCACCCATACAGAATCAAACTTCCTCGCCGTCCGAGGGAGTCCAGTAACAAAGTCCATAGTGACTCTCTCCCATTTCCACTCGGGAATAACAATGCGCTGAAATACACCACCGGGCCTCTGATGCTCGTACTTAACCTGCTGACAGTTGAGGCACCGTGCTACATGTCCGACAATGTCCATTTTCATCTTTCTCCACCAATAGTGCTGTTTCAAATCTTGATACATCTTCGCGGCTCCTGGATGGATAGAATACCGCGAGCTATGGGCCTCTTCCAGAATCAACTCACGAAGGCCATTAACATTGGGCACACATATCCGGCCCTGCATCCTCAATACGCCATCACTATCAATGGTGACATCTCTAGCATCATCATGCTGAACTCTGTCCCTCAGGACAGCCAAATGTGGATCATCATACTGGTGCTCACGAATACGATCATATAGAGATGACCGAGATACAACACAAGCCAATACCCTGCTGGGCTCTGAAATATCTAACCTCACTAGCCGATTGGCTAGCACCTGAACATCATAAGCAAATGGCCTCTCCTCTACTGGAATATATGCCAAGCTCCCCATACTGACCGCCTTCCGGCTCAAAGCATCGGCCACCACATTGGCCTTACCCGGATGATATAATATAGTAATGTCATAATCCTTCAGCAACTCTAGCCATCTCCGCCGTCTCAAATTAAGGTCTTTCTGTTTGAACAAGTGCTGGAGACTACGATGGTCGGTATACACCTCACAAGACACACCGTACAAATAGTGCCTCCAAATCTTCAATGCATGAACAATGGCGGCTAGCTCCAAATCATGAACAGGATAGTTCTTCTCATGTGGCTTCAACTGCCGAGAAGCATAAGCAATCACCTTACCTTCCTGCATCAACACACAACCTATCCCCACTCTCGAGGCATCACAGTAAACAGTATATGAACCTGAAGCTGATGGCAATACTAACACTGGAGCTGTGGTCAAAGCTGTCTTGAGCTTCTGAAAGCTCCCTCGCACTCATCCGACCACACGAATGGTGCACCCTTCTGGTCAATTTAGTCAATGAAGAAGCAATGGATGAAAATCCCTGAACAAACCGGCGATAATACCCCGCCAAGCCAAGAAAACTCCCGATCTCTGTAGCTGAGGACGGTCTAGGCCAACTCTGCACCGCCTCTATCTTTTTCTGATCAACCTGAATACCATCACGAGACACCACATGTCCCAGAAATGCTACGGACTCGAGCCAAAACTCGCACTTGGAGAATTTAGCATATAGCTTCTCCTCTCTCAATCTCTGCAACACAATACTCAAATGTTGAGCATGCTCCTCCTGACTACGGGAGTAGACTAGAATGTCATCAATGAACACAATCACAAATGAATCCAAATAAGGCCTGAACACACTGTTCATCAGATGCATAAATGTTGCTGGGGCGTTGGTCAGCCCAAACGACATCACAAGGAACTCATAATGACCATATCGGGTCCTGAATCCAGTCTTCATAATATCCGAGTCCCTGATCTTCAGCTGATGATAGCCTGAACGAAGATCGATCTTAGAAAACACCCTCGCACCTTGTAAATGATCAAACAAATCATCTATGCGCGGTAAAGGGTACTTGTTCTTCACTGGTCACTTTGTTCAATTGCCTATAATCAATACACATTCGCATGGAACCATCTTTCTTTTTAACAAATAATATCGGCGCACCCCACGGGGACACACTAGGACGGATGAAACCCTTATCCAGAAGTTCTTGAAGTTGCTCTTTCAGTTCTTTCAACTCGGCTGGTGCCATTCCGATAAGGAGGAATGGATATAGGCTGAGTGCCCGGCACCAAGTCAATGCCAAAATCAACATCCCTGTCCGGCGGCATGCCCGGCAGGTCCGAGGGAAATACATCTGGAAAGTCCCTCACAACAGGTACAGAATCAATGCTAGGAGACTCGGCTCCCACATCTCTCACAAAAGCTAAATACGATAAACACCCTTTTTCAACCATCTTCTGAGCTTTTAGGAACGAAATAACACGGCTAGGGACGAAATCGGTCGAACCCCGCCACTCAATCTGAGAAATACCAGGAATGGCCAACGTAATTGTCTTAGCATGACAATCCAATATAGCATGGTACGGAGACAACCAGTCCATACCCAATATAACATCAAAGTCCACCATCCCGAACAATAACAAATCTGCCTGGGTCTCCAGACCCCCAATAGATATAACACAGGATCTATAGACATGATCCGTAACAATCGTATCACCCACGGGGGTGGATATATTAACAGGTAAATCAATACTACCACGATTCGCACCCAAATGATGTGCAAAATAAGAGGACACGTATGAATATGTGGACCCTGGATCAAATAGAACAGAGGCATCTATGTGACAGACAGAAATGATACCTGTAATCACTGTATCGGAGGCAACTGCATCACACCTGTCAGGAAGTGCATAAAATCGTGCCTGGCCTCCACCAGATCTCTTTTCACCTCTGGGGCGACCACGAGAAGACTGACCTCCACCTCTACTAGATTGAGATGGTGCTCGAAGAGGAGGGCTGATCCCTCTACCGAGTCATGCCCCTACGTAGTCGAGGGCACTCGTCTCCTCATGTGGCCAAACTCACCACACTCATAACATGCACCGGTGCCTGGAGAAGTAGGTGTTGCACTGTGGGCTGGGAGGGCACCGAGCGATGACTGACCTCGCTCGAAACCCTTGTCGACCACGACCATGAAGAACCTCCGCTCCGCTCCGGGCGGCCCGAATGAGAAGGTCTAGATGAGCGACCTCGGCTCTGCCGGGAATGCCCTCTAGATGGAGCACCACTGAAACTGCCAGAACCACGAGGCCTCTTGGCGTCCCGCTCCTCTCTCTCTCGGCGACGATCCGCCTCAATGGAGCGTGCCATATCAGAGCAACCTGCTCAAACGATGATGACAGAACTCGCTCGCTGGTCATAAGAATACCGATAGAGTAGTTGAGGCCATCAATGAACCTCCTGATCCTCTCCCTATCAGTGGGGATCATCCATGTGGCATGCCTAGCCAACCGAGTGAATCTAAGCTCATACTGGGTCACAGACATGTCGCCCTGAATCAACCACTCGAACTGGCGACGTAGCTCCTCGCGACGAGACTGAGGTACATATTTCTCTAGAAAGAGAGTAGAGAACTGCTGCCATATGAGAGGTGCTGCTCTTGCAGGCCTACGCCTCTCAAACTCTTCCCACTAATCAAATGCGGGACCAGTGAACTGAAATGTAGTAAATGAAACTCCGCCGGACTCAAGAATACCAGCCGTACGCAGCATCTTCTGACACTTATCCAAGAAACCCTAGGCATCCTCGCCCTCAACGCCACTGAAATGGGGTGGCTGAAGTCTACCAAATCTCTCAAGACGACGCTACTCGTCATCGGGCATAACCTCAACCATATGCTCTGGAGCTGGAGCTGGTGCAGCTGGAGGAATAACCGGTGCAACCACCTGAGCGGGGACCGCCTCTGGCGTCTGAAGTCCCTGAACAACCGGCTCGGGTGTGCGAACTGCAGGGGTCTGCTGACCACCCCCTGTCTGAGATGTCGCTGCAGCAGCAGTAGCTGAGACTACCTGAGCCAAACCGGAACACACCGATAATATCTGAGCGAGAGTCTCCTGAAGACCAGGAATAGCAATAGATACAGTCTGGCCCTGAACTGGGGCTGCTGGAGCATCAACCACTGGGGGCTGCTCCTGAACTGGTACAACGGGCGGGTCAGCTGGCACTGCCTCAGCTGCCCTACCGCTACCTCTAGCACGACCGCGCCCACGGCCTCTAACAGGTGGCAATGGAGGTCATCCACCTCGTCCCGATGCTCGCGTTCTCGCCATCTGCGAGAGAATAGAATATAGAAGTTCAGTTCTAAGAACAACAAGATCGCACGACAGAGTTCAAGAAAAGTGAAGTGTTTCCTAAAGGTTCGCAGCCTCCCGAGGATAAGTATAGGCGTCCCCGTACCGATCCACAAGACTCTACTAACCGGCTCAAGACTCATGAGGCCTAGTAAACCTAGGCTCTGATACCAACTTGTCACGACCCCAAATCTAGTCGTGATGGCGCCCAGCACATTGCTAAGCCAGCCTAACCAATCAATAGCAATAACGGAGCTAGAAGCTCTCTTTAGCCCATTTAAGCATATCAAATGACGAAGCAATAGCGATACATATAACGAAAACGGGGAACCAAGTCCCATAATACATCAACTCCCATAGACCAAGGGTCAAGAGTCATGAGCCTCTACTGAACGTAAGTGTATAAAGGTTTACAAAAAAAATACCAAGTGCGGAAAGGAATGTCAATACAAAATCAAAAGATAGTAGGAAGGAATATCGGGTCCTGCGGACTCTGCAGCTACCTCGTATATCCCACAGATGTCGCCTCGCACAGATACTGAATCACTGCTGAGAGGTACCTGGATCTGCACACAAGGTGCAGGGAGTAAAATGAGTACTGCCAGACTCAGTGGTAATAAACAAGGGTAAGACAGCGCAGATAAGAAATCCGCAATAAAGCACTATGTAAAGCTATAATCGGCTACCCTGTCACAGAATCAATATTCACTGTACCTGTACCAACAAATACGAATAAATAGCATAACAGCTAGCGGATGTAGCTAAATGCAATGTAATGCATGATATGACCGCTACGGCGCGTAGCCGGACTCCAATTTTGGGTACCCGTGCTCACTGTGGGGGTTCGGACTCCGGAGGGGCTCCTACAGCCCAAGCACATCTCATAGAGATTTCTGACGGCGTGCAGTCCGATCCAACATATATCTCGCTGCGGCGTGCAGCCCGATCCACTACTAGTCAGCTAATATGCAAATACAGCCTCGCAGGCTCAAAAGTAGTTTTTGAAAACTCTTTTTATCATTTTTCAGTTGGAAAACAGTAATATCAAGTTCCAGAGATTGGAATTAGCATAATAACAGAAATAGTTGCGGACTAGTAGTAAACTAGCATGTCTATATGATAAGACAATGATAACGATCCTCGCGGGATCCAATAACTAGCTCACGGCCCACAAGTATACTCAACCGCCCAAGAAGGGGGTTCAACGGCTCGAGAATAGCCAATAATACGGTATCAACAGGTCGGACTAATATATAGTCTCCAGTTCATGATCGACCCCGCACTCTCAAGAGTGTGCGTGTCTCGCCGCTATACAGCGTCACAAAGTGGTATACCGGGGTTTCGAACCTGCTGGTCATCACCCACATCTATTACTCACCTCAATACGGTGCGACGACTACTCCGAAATGACGTTGCCACGAGAATCAAGCTCCGCACACGTAGAATCTGATCAAATACAGTAGAAATACAACAAATTAGGCCAATGGGACGACACCCAATCAATACAACTCGATTTACATCAAAATTCCCAAAGTTGTCAAAACCCGACTTTTGGTACGCTTGTCAAAAAATTACAAAAGTTACATATTCGGAATCCTCATCTCGATACGAGTCTAGGCATATAAAATTTACCAAAATCGGACTCCATTTGCCCACTCAAATCAGGTGTTTTTCTTTAATTTAGGCCTAGGGCTCAAACCCACCTTTAATCTTCCATTTACGGAAATTTAACCCATGATTTCATGTTAAAATGATGTAATTAAGCCACAAAACTTACCTCCAACGAATCCCCGATGAATTACCAGCAATTCCCGTGAGTTTCTCTCTCTAGAACTCAAAAATGGCGTTTTGGGGTATGAAACCCGCGACTGGTTCTGTTCTGAACTTAAACTCACTGCCAGCCTATTTTCTTCATCGCGTTCGCGACGCCTCTCACGCGAACGCGATGCCTTTTTCCTCTTCTTCATCGCGAACGCGTCACTCCTTCACGCGTCCGCGAAGACCATTCTCCCCAGCCCGGACTTTTCCTCTACGCGAACGCGACATGCCTCACGCGTTCGCGATGCCTTGCGAATTCCTTATACGCGAACGCGGCCCAGACCATCGCGAACGCGATGCTTCCCAGCTTCCTCTTACGCGAACGCGACACCAACCCTCACGAACGCGATAGTCACCTGATCCCAGCCTACGCGAATGCGGCATAGCCCTCACGAACGCGAAGGCCAAAAGTTTGCCCAGTGATCTGCAGATTACAGCAGGTCTTTTCTTGCCTCAAAATGCCGGATGATGGTCCGGATTCACCCCGAGGCCCCCGGGACCTCAACGAAAACCACCAACATACCCCAAAACACGATACGAACTTGTTCCAATCATAAAAACACCATCCTAAACATCAAAATCACCAATTAAACACGGATTCAAGCCTAAATTTCTTAAAACTTTCCGAATTACACATTCGATCAAAAACCCGAACAAACGACGTCCGAATGACCTGAAATTTTGCAGGCACATCCAAAATCACCTAACGGAGCTACTGCAACTGTCGGAACTCCATTCCGACTCCCGGATCAAAATCTCACCTACCGTTCGGATTTCGCCAAAATTCAACCTTAGCCAATTCAAGCCTATTTCTACACCGGCCTCCAAATTCAATTCCGATCGCTCCCCTAAGTCACAAATCACCTCCCGGAACTAACCGAATCATCAGAATCCGATTTCGAGCCCTCTAACCAAATAGTCAACTCCGGGTTGACTTTCTTTATTCAAGTTTCCTTCACAAAGGCTATATGCCTCATTTTCAATCCAATTTACTCCTAACTCACCCGATAGACTTTAACACTGATATAAAAGCATAAAACATACAATTTCAACATAACGAGGTGGTAATTCCCGTGACGATGGGCCGGGTCGTCACATCACTAACCCCAAGCTAGTAGCAACCTGCTACAATTATGGATTATTGAACACCGTATATACTATGGATGGAACAGAATTGACAGCTATACCAGATCTATATAAATCATTTATGAACTATAAAAGAGTTACTAAAGGAAAATTATTTTTTATCAAGTGTTATGCGGCACCAGCAGAGATATTATTTGATGAGATAAAACCACCAATTCAAGTGGTAAAGATAGGATTGACCAGGGAAATGATCATCCCATAAATTATTGAACAGCAACCCGAGATACCAAAATTAGATATACCGGAATTTTATGCTAATAAAAGAACTATAGGAATATCAACTATTGTACAAGAATTAGCTACAAACTATATCAATGGAAACCCGATATGGAGCTATTATTCAAGAGATCAAGTCATGATATATTCACATTCCAGAGAAGTAAAACAACTAGACATGGAAGAAGTTAGACAGTGGGTCATAACACTATTAAATCCAGAGAAGATGCCCCAAACAAGAGCTATCAAAAAGGAATTTATTTCAGAAAATTTATTAGCTAGATATTGTAAATTAGTAAGCCAAAAGTACTCAGACCATCTATGTACAAAGTGTAACGGAGAAGATAATTATATTCCAGAAGTGGAATTTGAATAAACTACGGAGACAATGTAATCAATCTATCATGAAGCTAAGAAGAAAAAGAGGAGAAGAAGACAAAAGCTAAGAAGAAAAGGAGGAAAAGAAGACAAAAGCTAAGAAGAAAAAGAGAAAAAGAAGACAATGAAATGTAACAACCAAGAAGAAAAACTACGGATGGAATTCAACAAAAAGATTAGGCAAAGAAAAATGAAGAAGAAGACAAAGCAAGATAGTGACATAAAGCTAGGAAAGCGACATCCACCGGACAAAATAAAGCACTGAGCAGGAAAAGCAACGGATGAGATAAAAAGAAAAAAGCTAGATAAGAATATAATGTAAATTATTAAAGCATTATTGGTCTTTCTTTTTATTATTTTATGTAAAGGAAACAGTAGAAAAAACGCGTCAAGGAATAGTTAACGCGTTATAAGACTAATATAAATAGATTAGCAGATAGGAGAAGAAAGGCAAGACTTCTCTACGGGAAGCAAAAGCCTTCTTCATCTTTGTAAAAATTTTCTCAAATACTTATAATAAAAAGATATTAAGTTTTTCAAAGCTATGGAACAACAATCCGAATCTATGCCAAAAATATCAAATCTACAAGAACATGTATATCAATTTATGATTATGCATAGCTAAATTCTTATATTCCTGATAATCATCTTATAATACTATAGTTTTCATCATGTTATAGTAATGCTATAAAAAACAATTTGAGCAAGTTTGCCATGGAAGTATGCTTTAAGTAGTAACCTAGGCTAAGTCACTCCTAATGGGAAACCGGTGAGGCGAGGAGATGCCGTTTAGGGAAGTACCGCAGTTGAGGACATTGCTAGGGTAAATGATTAGAGCAAAGGGCCATGGTAGTGACCAGAAAAATTGTTTTTTATATCTTATTATTATATGATGAATATGATAGTAAAATAAGAAGATTAGAAGGAATATCATAAGAAGAATAGCAATACATGAAATAATGATAACATACCTACTAGACGAAATGGCGGATAATTATAAGATATTAATCTTTTATGTACTTAGAAAGATAACCGAACCTGAAATTAGAAAAAATATATGGAATCAGATTCAAGAATATGAAAATCTAGTTTTAACAGAAATAATTAACCAAGAATGGAGTGAAGAACTAGAAGAACTAGAAGAAGCATATAATAATGACGAACTAGAAAGAGTATATAATTATGACTATACAAATACATGGGACTCAGGACCCGAAACAGACTAAAATATGATAAATTACGAATATTTAAGTTATTGGACAGAAACTATGCTTGAAATAAGTAAAACCGAACAAAATATGAAAAATGATTTAGATAATTATATGCAAACAAAAAAAATCAGACACATAGAGTCATTAAATAAAAATATAGAAAAATTACTGTTACTAAAAAAGTTAGCCAAAGAAAATTATGATTTAGCATTTCCAGCAATGAATCAAAAATCTAATCAATTATCAACACGGTTAGTAACTAACCAATCTAAGAGACCTATAACAGAGCTAATCGGAGCTATACCCGACCCCACACCCCAAATTGGCAATTTGGGGTGTGGGGTCTGTTATAGGTCTCTTGGATTGGTTAGTTACTAACTGTGTTGATAATTGATTAGATTTTTGATTCATTGCTGGTTAAAAGCTAAATTATAATTTTCTTTAGCTAACTTTTTTAGTAACAGTAATTTTTCTATATTTTTATTTAATGACTTTATATGTGTGATTTTTTTAGTTTCCATATAATTATCTAAATCATTTTTCATATTTTGTTCGGTTTTACCTATTTCAAGTATAGTTTCTGTCCAATAACTTAAATATTCGTAATTTATCATATTTTAGTCTGTTTCGGGTCCTGAGTCCCATGTATTTGTATAGTCATAATTATATACTCTTTCTAGTTCGTCATTATTATATGCTTCTTCTAGTTCTTCTAGTTCTTCACTCCATTCTTGGTTAATTATTTCTGTTAAAACTAGATTTTCATATTCTTGAATTTGATTCCATATATTTTTTCTTATTTCGGGTTCGGTTATCTTTCTAAGTACATAAAAGATTAATATCTTATAATTATCTGCCATTTCGTCTAGTAGGTATGTTATCATTATTTCATGTATTGCTATTCTTCTTATGATATTCCTTCTAATCTTCTTATTTTACTATCATATTCATCATATAATAATAAGATATAAAAAACAATTTTTCTGGTCACTACCATGGCCCTTTGCTCTAATCATTTACCCTAGCAACGTCCTCAACTGCGGTACTCCCCTAAACGGCATCTCCTCGCCTCACCGGTTTCCCATTAGGAGTGACTTAGCCTAGGTTACTACTTAAAGCATACTTCCATGGCAAACTTGCTCAAATTGTTTTTTATAGCATTACTATAACATGATGAAAACTATAGTATTATAAGATGATTATCAGGAATATAAGAATTTAGCTACGCATAATCATAAATTGATATACCTGTTCTTGTAGATTTGATATTTCTGGCATAGATTCGGATTGTTGTTCCATAGCTTTGAAAAACTTAATATCTTTTTATTATAAGTATTTGAGAGAATTTTTACAAAGATGAAGAAGGCTTTTGCTTCATGTAGAGAAGTCTTGCCTCTCTTCTCCTATCTGCTAATCTATTTATATTAGTCTTATAACGCGTTAACTATTCCTTGACGCGTTTTTTGTACTGTTTCCTTTACATAATGTAACGACCCGGCCCGTCGTTACGGGAATTTCCACCCTGTTACCTTGCATTTACATATATTATGCTTTTAAAACAGTATTAGAGTATATCGGGTGAGTTAGGAGTGATTTGGATTGAAAATTAAACAAATAGCATGTTTGAAGAAAACTTGAATATGGAAAGTCAACCAAGAGTTGACTATTGAGTTAGAGTGCTCGGAACCGGATTCTGATGATTCAATTAGTTTCGGGGGATCATTTACGACTTAGGAGAACAATCGGAATTTAATTCGGAGGTCCGGTGTAGTTTTAAGCTTGAATTGGCGAATGTTGAATTTTTGGCGAAAACCGGATGGTAGGTGATATTTTGATCCGGGGGTCGGAATGGAATTCCGACAATTTCTGTAGCTTCGTTATGTGATTTTGGATATGTCCGCAAATTTTCAGGTCATTCGGACATCGTTTGATCGGGTTTTGGATTGAATGTTAGTTTTGAAAGTTTTGAAGAAACTTAGGCTTGAATCCGTGAGTAATTGGTGATTTTGATGTTTAGTATGGTGTTTTTATGATTGGAACAAGTTCGTATCATGTTTTGGGGTATGTTGGTGGTATTCGTTGGGGTCCCGGGGGCCTCGGGATGATTTCGGACCATCAACCGGGCATTTGGACTTGGCAAAAATCTGCAGAAAAACTGCAGGTTCTGCCCAGGCCCTTTAGCCTTCGCGTTCACGTGACAAGTGTCGCGTTCGCGAAGGCCAAGCCTTTTTGTGCATCGCGTTCGCGGGAGGGGGAGTCGCGTTCGTGTAGGTCAGGGATGTTAATCATCGCGAACGCGTTGCTTGGGTCGCGTTCGCGTAGGGTCGTGGGTGTTGTGCTTCGCGTTCGCGGGAGGTGTATCGCGAACGCGTAGAAGAAATCTGTGCGGCTGGAAGCTTGTACATCGCGAACGCGTGGGAGGCGTCGCGTTCGCGAAGGGTAATGGAAATTGTGCATCGCGAACGCGTGGTACGCGACGCGAACGCGAAGAGTAAGGAGGAACTGTTCTTCGCGAACGCGTGGGAGCTCACGCGAACGCGAAGAACAAAGGTCTCTGGCAGTGAATTAAATTGCAGAACAGAAGGGTTACGGGTTTACACCCCCAAAACACAAATTTGAGCCCTAGAGAGAAGAAAACTCGAGGAAATCACGGAGAAGTCGGGTATTCGTCGGAGGTAAGATTCTTGACTCAAAAACATCATTTTATGGTAGTATTAACATCAATCTTCATGAAATTGGGTTGAAATCTTGAAGAAATGTGGCCTAAGTAATGAAAACGGGATTTTTGGATTTGGAAGGCCATTTGAACTCCGATTTCGATAAATTTTATATGCACGGACTCGTGGCGAGATAAGGATCGCGTTGGTACTAATTTCGGAATTTTCCGAGCAGTGGGGCCCGGGGTCGGGTTTTACCAACTTAGTGTAATTATGCGAATTTCATATAAATTGAAGTGGGTTATGATTCTTTGACCCGTATTTGATATAATTATTGTTATTTGGCTAGATTCTACACGCGAGGCAAAGAAATTCAAAGGAAAAGGCATCGCGGACGAGTCTACGACCGGCTAGAGGTGAGTAGTTTGTGTATATGGTAGCCTGAGGTTTCGAAACCCCGGCTTAGCACATTGTGACGCTAATAGGGCATGGCTCGCACACCGTGGCAGGTGCGGGATTGATTGTGATTGGGGATTGAGACTTGGTCCATCCCGGAAGTAAATGATATGTTGTTAGTGTTGGAAATATACTGTATTTGATATATTTGTGGGCTGTAAGCCTTGTGTGGGGCCTTGTGCCAATCTGTAGCGTCCTTAGAGGACAATAGTTTTGTGATAGCTATAATTGCCTAAATCACTGATCTCAGTCCTGGAAATTGAAATCACGCTTTTGAAATGCTAAGTCACCGGCTTTTACAAATTTAATAAAGTTAAAATATTTTTCATAAATTATGAATTGAGAACTGGAATTAAGGAAAATGAATTGTTTTGTGACTTAATTGATTATTGTGGACTGAGCATGGGATCGGGCTGCAAGCTGCAGTGGTTGATATGTGGATCGGGCTGCACGCCGCAGCAGTATTGCGCTTGGGCTGTAGGAGCCCCTCCGGAGTCTGTACACACCCCCAGTGAGAGCCGTCGACGTTAAATTGGATCGGGCTACACGCCGTAGCGGTTATGTGCTTTGCATTGCATCTGTATTTGTTGAATTACTCTGTGGTAGCTGTATTGTATTGTTGTTGCTAGTTCGTAGGAGAATCGGACTGTAGTGTAGCTTCATATTGTGGTATTTTGTGGATTTCTTACTCTCAGCTACTTATATATATTTGTTACTCACTGAGTACTTAGTACTCACCCCTACTCCCTGCACCTTTTGTGTGCAGACTCAGGTACTCAGGAGCAGTAGACAGGCATTTCCAGCGTTTGCAGTATCATATCGAGTTGCTGAGGTCGCCTACGTTCGAAGAACCTAGCTTCTCCTCTCCTTTCCAGTTGTTATTTGTATTTTGTATTCAGACTTGAGTACTTCTATATCGTACTCTCTATTTCCTGTTTGGTTTTGTTAGAGGCTCTATACTTGTGACTCCGGATCTTTGGGAGTGTCAGTACTTTTGTTCAGTATTATTATTATTGGAGTTCTTAAACTCATATATTCTTCATGGGTTGTCCATTTGGGGACTAGTATTTTTTGATAATTTAAATTGTTGGTCTGGGTGGCCTAGCTTGATTGTTGGGCGCCATCACGACCGGATTTGGGTCGTGACAAGTTGGTATCAGAGCTCTAGGTTATTAGGACTCGCGAGTCATGAGCCGGTTTAGTAGGCTTTCGCGGATCGGTACGTAGACGTCCGTATCTATCTTCGAAGGGCTACAGAAACTTTAGGAAAAACCTCATTTTCTTGAATTCATATCGTGCGATTTGTGTTATCATGAAATTAAATCTTTCCATATTCTATTCTCTCGCGGATGGCGAGAACACGAGCTAACGGACGTGGCGGACGACCACCATTGGCACCCAGAGGCCGTGGTCGTGGTGAGGTAGGGCAGCAGCTCCAGCACCAGCACCTGCTGACCCACCAGTGGCCCAGACTCAGGACCAGATTCCAGCGGCGGACGCTCCGGCAGCTCAGGTTCAGGCACCGGCAGTGCCTATTGTGATACCGGGTCTTCAGGAGACCTTGGCTCAGATATTATCAGTGTGCACAGGCTTGGCACAGGTAGTTGCTGCTACTGCTGCAGTATCTTCTTCACAGGCAGGGGGAGGGAATCAGACCCCCGTGGCTCGCACACCCGAGCCAGTTCAGCCAGTTGCGCCCGTTGCACCAGCTCCTGCATATATGGTTCCAGTTATGCCCGACGATGAGCAGCGTCGTTTGGAGAGATTTGAGAGGCTACAGCCTCCGACATTCGGTGGAGCTAAGGGCGAGGATGCCCAGGGTTTTCTTGACAGATGTCAGTGCATGCTTCGCACCGCGGGTATTCTAGAGTCCAGCGGTGTTTCATTCACCACTTTTCAGTTCACAGGTGCAGCATTTCGGTGGTGGGAGGATTTCGAGAGGCGTAGGCCCGCTGGGGAAGTGCCCCTCACTTGGCAGCAGTTCTCCACGGTATTTTTGGAGAAGTACGTGCCTCAGTCTCAGAGAGAGGAGCTGCGACGTCAGTTCGAGTGGTTGAAGCAGGGAGAGATGACAGTTAATCAATACGAGATGAGATTCACACAACTGGCCCGTCATGCCATGTGGATGGTTCCTAGAGACAGGGGGAGGATCCGGAGATTTATTGATGGTCTTATTTACCCCATCCGCATATTGATGACCAGGGAGAGAGTTTCGACAGTTACCTTTGAGGAGGTGGTTGATGCTGCCCGTCACATTGAGACAGATCGCCGCAGAGAGCGAGAGGAGAGAGAGGCTAAGAGGCCTCGTGGTACCGGCAGTTACAGTGGTGCTCCGTCTAGGGGCCAATTTCAGCATAGCAGAGGTCGCTCTTTCAGGTCTCATCAGTCTGGACGTACAGAGTCCAGTGGGGTTTCATCTGATCGTGGTCGTCAGGGCCATCAGGGTTATCAGGGTCAGCAGAGCCGTCAGCAGAGTCAGCCTGCACTGAGTGCTCTTCCAGCTCAGAGCTCTGCTCATGCTTCCTCAGCATAGGGTTCATCTGTAGCGAGGGGTCCTCAGCAGCCCCTTCTTCCATCTTCGAGCCGTTGTTTTGAGTGCGGTGATTTGGGCCATATCAGGAGAGAGTGTCCTCAGTAGCTCCGTAAGCGGTCTCAGCAGAGGGATCAACCCTCGTCTTCTACTCCTGTTTCTTCAGTGCCAGCACAGTCGGCTAGGACTGGTGGCCAGGTATCCAGAGGTCACCCTAGGGGTGAGGATCGTACTGGTGGAGGCCAGGCTCGTTTCTATGCTCTTCCGGACAAGAAGGATGCTAGTGCGTCAGATGCGGTCATTTCAGGTATTATCTCAGTCTGCCACAGGGATGCTTCCGTCTTATTTGATCCCGGATCCACCTATTCTTATGTCTCTACTTATTTTGCACATCATTTGGGTATGACCCGTGGTATTCTTGCTTTGCCCGTACATGTGTCTACCCCGGTAGGGGATACTGTTGTTGTGGATCAGGTATATCGATCCTGTATTATTACTATTGGGGGTCTGGAGACCCGAGTTGATTTATTACTACCGGGCATGGTGGATTTCGATGTAATTCTAGGCATGGATTGGCTATCTCCTTACCATGCGATTCTGGACTGTCATGCCAAGACAGTCACACTAGCCATTCCAGGTAATCCGAGGATCGAGTGGCGTGGCTTGACTGATTATGTGTCCGACAGAGTGATTTCTTATATAAAGGCTCAACGAATGATTGGCAAGGGTGGCTTATCTTATTTGGCCTTCATTAGAAATGTTGAGGCTGAGACACCCAGTCTTGATTCGGTCCCCATTGTAAGGGAGTTTCCGGATGTATTTCCAGCAGACCTACCAGGCATGCCGCCTGACAGAGATATCAATTTTGGTATTGACTTGGTGCCGGGCACTCAGCCCATTTCTATTCCTCCCTATCGCATGGCACCAGCAGAGTTAAAAGAATTGAAAGAACAGCTTCGGGAACTCTTAGATAAGGGTTTCATTCGTCCGAGTGTGTCACCTTGGGGTGCACCGGTGTTGTTCGTGAAGAAGAAAGATGGCACAATGAGAATGTGCATTGATTACAGGCAGCTGAACAAGGTAACAGTGAAGAATAAATACCCATTGCCTCGTATTGAGGACCTATTTGATCAGCTCCAGGGGGCTAGTGTATTTTCTAAGATTGATCTTCGATCGGGCTATCATCGGTTGAAGATTAGGGACTCAGATATTATGAAGACAGCGTTCAGGGACGCGATATGGGCACTACGAGTTCCTGGTGATGTCTTTCGGGCTAACTAATGCCCCAGCTGCATTCATGCACTTGATGAATAGTGTATTTCGGCCGTACCTGGATTCTTTTGTGATTGTGTTTATAGATGATATCCTGGTATATTCACGCAGCCAGGAGGAGCATGCACAGCATTTGAGAGTGGCATTGCAGAGGTTGAGAGAAGAGAAGCTTTATGCAAAATTCACTAAGTGTGAGTTATGGCTTGATACTGTGGGTTTTCTGGGACATATAGTGTCCAGTGATGGTATTCGGGTTGATCCACAGAAGGTCGAGGCAGTGCAGAATTGGCCCAGACCTTCCTCAGCTACAGAGATTCGGAGTTTTCTCGGCTTGGCAGGCTATTATCGTCGGTTTGTTCGGGATTTCTCATCTATTGCTTCACCGTTGACTAAGTTGACACAGAAGAATGCTCCATTTGTGTGGTCTGATGTATGTGAAGAGAGCTTTCAGAAGCTCAAGGAGGCTTTGACCACAGCTCCAGTACTTGTGTTACCATCGGCCTCAGGGTCATATACGGTGTATTGTGATGCTTCCGGAGTTGGACTCGGTTGTGTGTTGATGCAGGAGGGTAGAGTTATTGCATATGCTTCTCGTCAGCTAAAGCCTCACGAGAAGAACTACCCTGTTCACGATTTGGAGTTAGCTGCTATTGTTCATGCCTTGAAGATTTGGAGGCATTACCTATATGGTGTATCTTGTGATGTATATACAGACCACCGCAGCCTTCAGCATTTGTTTAAGGAAAAAGATTTAAATTTGAGGCAGCGGAGATGGCTTGAATTGCTTAAAGACTATGATATTACTATTTTGTACCATCCCGGGAAAGCCAATGTAGTGGCTGATGCATTGAGCCGGAAGGCTATTAGTATGGGCAGTTTGGCGTATATTCCAGTTGGGGAGAGACCCCTAGCAGTTGATGTTCAGGCGTTAGCTAATCGGATGGTAAGGCTGGATATTTCTGAGCCCAGTCGGGTGATGGCTTGTGTAGTAGCTCGTTCTTCTTTATATGATCGTATTCGAGAGCGCCAGCATGATGATCCACACTTACTTGTCCTTAAGGACAGAGTTCAGCATGATGATGCCAGAGATGTCACTATTGATAGTGATGGTGTATTGCGGATGCAGGGCCGGATATGCGTGCCCAATGTTGATGGCCTTCGTGAGTTGATATTGGAGGAGGCCCATAGCTCGCGGTATTCTATTCATCCAGGAGCCGCGAAGATGTACCAGGATTTGAAGCAGCATTACCGGTGGAGAAAGATGAAGAAAGATATTGTGAGCCATGTGGCTCGGTGTCTAAACTGTCAGCAGGTCAAGTATGAGCATCGGAGACCTGGTGGTGTATTCCGACGTATTGATATTCCGGAGTGGAAGTGGGAAAGAATAACTATGGACTTTGTTAGTGGACTCCCTCGGACGGCGAGGAAGTTTGATTCAGTTTGGGTGATTGTGGATAGGTTGACTAAGTCAGCTCACTTCATCCCAGTGTGTACTACCTATACCTCAGAGCGGTTGGCAGAGATATTCATCCGTGAGATAGTGAGATTGCATGGAGTTCCCATTTCTATTATATCGGACAGAGGTACCCAGTTCACTTCTCAGTTCTGGAGGACATTTCAGCGAGAGTTGGGTTCACAGGTAGAGTTGAGCACAGCATTTCATCCACAGACGGATGGGCAGTCTGAGCGTACTATTCGGATATTGGAGGACATGTTGCGTGCTTGTGTCATTGATTTTGGTGGTTCATGGGCTGATTATTTGCCTTTGGCGGAGTTTGCTTACAATAATAGCTATCGGTCCAGCATTCAGATGGCACCGTATGAAGCTTTATATGGGAGGCGGTGTAGATCTCCAGTTGGTTGGTTCGAGCCCGGCGAGGCTAGGTTGTTGGGGACAGAGTTAGTCCAAGATGCCTTAGACAAGGTAAAGGTGATTCAGGAGAGACTTCGCACAGCTCAGTCGCGTCAGAAGAGTTATGCGGACCGGAAGGTCCGAGATGTGTCTTATTCAGTAGGTGAAAAGGTGTTGCTGAAAGTTTCGCCTATGAAGGGTGTTATGAGGTTTGGAAAGAAAGGAAAGTTGAGCCCAAGGTTTATTGGACCTTTTGAGGTGCTTAGGAAAGTTGGGGAGGTGGCTTATATGCTTGCTTTGCCACCCGGTTTGTCGGGAGTTCACCCGGTGTTCCATGTATCTATGCTCCGGAAGTATGTCGGAGACCCGTCTCATGTGTTAGGCTTCAGCACGATACAACTAGATGAGGATTTGACTTATGATGTGGAACCAGTAGCCATTTTGGGTCGACAGGTTCGTAAGCTGAGATCTAAGAACATAGCTTCAGTAAAAGTGCGGTGGAGAGGTCGTCCCGTGGAGGAAGCAACTTGGGAGACCGAGCAGGAAATGCGGAGCAGGATATCCACACTTGTTTGATGCTCCAGGTATGTTTCTTAACCCGCCCGCGGATGAGCGTTTGTTTAAGTTGGGGAGAATGTAACGACCCGGCCCGTCGTTACAGGAATTTCCACCCCGTTACATTGCATTTACATATATTATGCTTTTAAAACAGTATTAGAGTATATCGGGTGAGTTAGGAGTGATTTGGATTGAAAATGAAACAAATAGCATGTTTGAAGAAAACTTGAATATGGAAAGTCAACCAAGAGTTGACTATTGAGTTAGAGTGCTCGGAACCGGATTCTGATGATTCAATTAGTTCCGGGGGATCATTTACGACTTAGGAGAACAATCGGAATTTAATTCGGAGGTCCGGTGTAGTTTTAAGCTTGAATTGGCGAATGTTGAATTTTTGGCGAAAACCGGATGGTAGGTGATATTTTGATCCGGGGTTCGGAATGGAATTCCGACAATTTCTGTAGCTTCGTTATGTGATTTTGGATATGTCCGCAAATTTTCAGGTCATTCGGACATCGTTTGATCGGGTTTTGGATTGAATGTTAGTTTTGAAAGTTTTGAAGAAACTTAGGCTTGAATCCGTGAGTAATTGGTGATTTTGATGTTTAGTATGGTGTTTTTATGATTGGAACAAGTTCGTATCATGTTTTGGGGTACGTTGGTGGTTTTTGTTGGGGTCCCGGGGGCCTCGGGATGATTTCGGACCATCAACCGGGCATTTGGACTTGGCAAAAATCTGCAGAAAAACTGCAGGTTCTGCCCAGGCCCTTAAGCCTTCGCGTTCGCGTGACAAGTGTCGCGTTCGCGAAGGCCAAGACTTTTTGTGCATCGCGTTCGCGGGAGGGGGAGTCGCGTTCGCGTAGGTCAGGGATGTTAATCATCGCGAACGCGTTGCTTGGGTCGCGTTCGCGTAGGGTCGTGGGTGTTGTGCTTCGCGTTCGCGGGAGGTGTATCGCGAACGCGTAGAAGAAATCTATGCGGCTGGAAGCTTGTACATCGCGAACGCGTGGGAGGCGTCGCGTTCGCGAAGGGTAATGGAAATTGTGCATTGCGAACGCGTGGTACGCGACGCGAACGCGAAGAGTAAGGAGGAACTGTTCTTCGCGAACGCGTGGGAGCTCACACGAACGCGAAGAACAAAGGTCTCTGGCAGTGAATTAAATTGCAGAACAGAGGGGTTAGGGGTTTACACCCCCAAAACTCAATTTTGAGCCCTAGAGAGAAGAAAACTCGAGGAAATCACCGAGAAGTCATCGGGTATTCGTCGGAGGTAAGATTCTTGACTCAAAAACATCATTTTATGGTAGTATTAACATCAATCTTCATGAAATTGGGTTGAAATCTTGAAGAAATGTGGCCTAAGTAATGAAAACGGGATTTTTGGATTTGGAAGGCCATTTGAACTCCGATTTCGATAAATTTTATATGCACGGACTCGTGGCGAGATAAGGATCACGTTGGTACTAATTTCGGAATTTTCCGAGCAGTGGGGCCCGGGGTCGGGTTTTACCAACTTAGTGTAATTATGCGAATTTCATATAAATTGAAGTGGGTTATGATTCTTTGACCCGTATTTGATATAATTATTGTTATTTGGCTAGATTCTACACGCGAGGCAACGAAATTCAAAGGAAAAGGCATCGCGGACGAGTCTACGACCGGCTAGAGGTGAGTAGTTTGTGTATATGGTAGCCTGAGGTTTCGAAACCCCGGCTTAGCACATTATGACGCTAATAGGGCGTGGCTCGCACACCGTGGCAGGTGCGGTATTGATTGTGATTGGGGATTGAGACTTGGTCCATCCCGGAAGTAAATGATATGTTGTTAGTGTTGGAAATACACTGTATTTGATATATTTGTGGGCTGTAAGCCTTGTTTGGGGCCTTGTGCCGATCTGTAGCGTCCTTAGAGGACAATAATTTTGTGATAGCTATAATTGCCTAAATCACTGATCTCAGTCCTTGAAATTGAAATCACGTTTTTGAAATGCTAAGTCACCGGCTTTTACAAATTTAATAAAGTTAAAATATTTTTCATAAATTATGAATTGAGAACTGGAATTAAGGAAAATGAATTGTTTTGTGACTTAATTGTTTATTGTGGATTGAGCATGGGATCGGGCTGCACGCCGCAGTGGTTGATATGAGGATCGGGCTGCACGCCGCAGCAGTATTGCGCTTGGGCTGTAGGAGCCCCTCCGGAGTCTGTACACACCCCCAGTGAGCGCCGTCGACTTTAAATTGGATCGGGCTACACGGCGTAGCGGTTATGTGCTTTGCATTGCATCTGTATTTGTTGAATTACTCTGTGGTAGCTGTATTGTATTGTTGTTGCTAGTTCGTAGGAGAATCGGACTGTAGTGTAGCTTCATATTGTGGTATTTTGTGGATTGCCTACTTTCAGCTGCTTATATATATTTATTACTCACTGAGTACTTAGTACTCACCTCTACTCCCTGCACCTTTTGTGTGCAGACTCAGGTACTCAGGAGCACTAGACATGCATTTCCAGCGGTTTCAGAGTCATACCGAGTTGCTAAGGTAGCTGCCGACGTTCGCAGAACCTAGCTACTCGTACTCTCTATTTCCTGTTTGGTTTTGTTAGAGGCTCTAGACTTGTGACTCCGGATCTTTGGGAGTGTCAGTACTTTTGTTCAGTATTATTATTATTGGAGTTCTTAAACTCATATATTCTTCATGGGTTGTCCATTTGGGGACTAGTATTTTGTGATAATTTAAATTGTTGGTCTGGCTGGCCTAGCTTGATTGTTGGGCGCCATCACGACCGGATTTGGGTCGTGACACATAAAATAATAAAAAGAAAGACTAATAATGCTTTAATAATTTACATTATATTCCTATCTAGCTTTTTTCTTTTTATCTCATCCGTTGCTTTTCCTGCTCAGTGCTTTATTTTGTTCGGTGGATGTCGCTTTCCTAGCTTTATGTCACTATCTTTCTTTGTCTTCTTCTTCATTTTTCTTTGCCTAATCTTTTTGTTGAATTCCATCCGTAGTTTTTCTTCTTGGTTGTTACATGTCATTGTCTTCTTTTTCTCTTTTTCTTCTTAGCTTTTGTCTTCTTTTCCTCTTTTTCTTCTTAGCTTTTGTCTTCTTTTCCTCTTTTTCTTCTTAGCTTTTGTCTTCTTCTCCTCTTTTTCTTCTTAGCTTCATGATAGATTTATTACATTGTCTCCGTAGTTTATTCAAATTCCACTTATGGAATATAATTATCTTCTCCGTTACACTTTGTACATAGATGGTCTGAGTACTTTTGGCTTACTAATTTACAATATCTAGCTAATAAATTTTCTGAAATAAATTCCTTTTTGATAGCTCTTGTTTGGGGCATCTTCTCTGGATTTAACAGTGTTATGACCCACTGTCTAACTTCTTCCATGTCTAGTTGTTTTACTTCTCTGGAATGTGAATATATCATGACTTGATCTCTTGAATAATAGCTCCATATCGGGTTTCCATTGGTATAGTTTGTAGCTAATTCTTGTACAATAGTTGCTATTCCTATAGTTCTTTTATTAGCATAAAATTCCGGTATATCTAATTTTGGTATCTCGGGTTGCTGTTCAATAATCTATGGGATGATCATTTCCCTGGTCAATCCTATCTTTACCACTTGAATTGGTGGTTTTATCTCATCAAATAATATCTCTGCTGGTGTCGCATAACACTTGATAAAAAATAATTTGCCTTTAGTAACTCTTTTATAGTTCATAAATGCTTTATATAGATCTGGTATAGCTGTCAATTCTGTTCCATCCATAGTATATACGGTGTTCAATAATCCATAATTGTAGCAGGTTGCTACTAGCTTGGGGTTAGTGTTGGGTAGTGCGATAAGTCTATTATAGCCTTGTAATTTTTGTGTTATATAATCGGTATTTGGTTCGGTTGTTGTAGCTCTTGGTTTGAGGTTTAAAAAGGCTTGTATTTTATAGATATTTTCTACGTATGTTCTGGTTATATGGTTGTAGGTTTTCTTGTCTTGGCTTAGGCTATCTACGTATGAAATAGTTTGTGGAGGTATAAATAATGGGTCTTTTTGGTATTTTGGAATAAATGGTTTTTCGAATAATTTATTTAGGTTTTGTGTGTATTTTGGTTTACTAACTTCTTTTCCCTTGCTTGTTCCTGCAGTTGTATTTAAACAAACATTATGGGTTTTTAGGAGTTTCCCAACGTCTCCTTCTAGCTCTGGAATTTTACCGTCTTCCGATCGACGTAGTTCTGCATTTTTATAGTCATGCTGCTGACTTGTAGCTTTGAGTTTCTCCTCATTAGATTTTATCTTGTTTAGTTTCATTTCCATACTGTCCATTTTTAAAGAAAGGGCAGTGATGATAATGGATAGCTTTTCGGTTGTTTCTTCGTCAGTCTGTGTAGCTTTGTCTTGATATGTCACGACCCAAAACCCTGGTCGTGATAGCGCCCAACACAATGCTAGGCAAGCCCGACCATATTATCCCTTAAACCAGCCAGTTATTACTCAAATTAAACTTAAACAGAAAATGATCATATCAGGTGATAACCGAAACGTAAAACATACAAAATACGGTCCCAACCATATCGTGGTGTCACGAGACTGAGCCTCTACAGAATAGCATCCTAATACAATCAAGTCTAGGCAAATAGGAAATCAACAAGATGATAAAGAAGGAGAAAACAAGCTCGGCGGACGCTGGCAACTACCTCGTAATCTCCGCAAAAGTAGACAAGGATCAGCAGCTACAATGTCTCAACTGCTCTCGGGCACCTGTGGATCTGCACAGAAAGTGCAGGGGAGTGGGGTGAGTATATTTCAACTCAGTGAGTAACAATAATAAATAATAACTGAAGGTAAGAACTCCTGTGCTATCACTTAGCAGTTCTAAGGCAACCCTCACTCGTACCCCTACGGTGTACGGCCATCTCAACATATAAAGACATATACCTATGTCTATAATGTATAAGTATTTAAGTAGATAATAGGATATGATTAAGTATAATGCTGCGGCGTGCAGCCCGCTCCAATACATATACCGCTGCGGCGCGCACCCCGCTCCATTTTACGTCGACGGCGCTCACTGGGGTGTATATAGACTTCGGAGGGGCTCCCTAGGCCCAAGCACTATTATACTGCGGCGTGCAGCCCGATCCACACATGTATTACTGCGGCGTGCGGTCCGATCCAATATATGTATGAATATATATTTATATTGCTGCGGCGCACAGCCCGATCCCCTAATATACACCAGTGCTCAATGAGAATGTGTGCGGACTCAGACTCCGAAGGGGCTCCTACAGCCCAAGCGCAATAATACTGCGGCGTGCAATCCGTCCCACATGTATATTACATGTATATTACATGTATATTACTGCGGCGTGCAGTCCGATCCAATATATATACTGCTGCGGCGTGCAAGCCCGATCCAATATAGGTATATATATATAATACCTCATAATGGGCACTCGACCCTATCCCAGTCAGTATGTACTTGGCCTCTCAGGCCCAATATAATGTATATCACAGTGGGTCCTTGACCCTGCCTCAGTTAATATAGACTTGGCCTTTCAGGCCCAATATAACATCTCATAGTGGGTCCTTGACCCTATCTCATCTCAATCGGTATAGACTTGGCCTTTCGGGCCCACTCAGCTAGAACAGGGAATTCCACCTTAGATAATCTCTCTCAATGTACACATCTAGTACGGGCTCATATTATGCTATACAGCTCGAGCTACGGTTGAGTGTATGTTTCCAACATGATATAAGGGTCACCTAGCTTTATAGGTTCCCTAATGCTCTACTGATCGGCACAAGGCCCCAAACATGGCTATTAGCCCAATTGTACGGTTATAATCTCAGTAACAGTCATACAACACAGTATTCTATTAGCCGGGAAGGACTAAGTCCGAAGCCCCCAATCACAATGTCACCACGCCCGTCATAGAACGCGTGTCTCATCTCAATATAGCACTGTGAAGTGCTAGTACGGGTTTTCAAACCCTCAATACATTGTTTACTACCACCACTCACCTCGAACCGGTAGAAGCTTCAATCCGCCTTGCGCTTGCCTCGCAAATAAATCTCCTCGGGTGCCAAATCTGCTCAAAATCATAGAGAATGCATCAATATATGCTAATTTCACGAAATTCACTCGAAATAACCCAAATTATATCAAAACCCACAAGTTATCAAAACTCGACTTTTGGTAAACTTGTCGAAAAATTACAAAAATCACATATTCGGAATCCTCATCTCGATACGAGTCTAGGAATATAAAATTTACCAAAATCGGACTCCATTTGCCCACTCAAATCAGTGTTTTTCTTTAATTTAGGCCTAGGGCTCAAACCCACCTTTAATCTTTTATTTACAGGGATTTAACCAATGATTTCATATTAAAATGATGTAATTAAGCCACAAAACTTACCTCCAATGAAACCCCGATGATTTCCCGACAATCTCCCGTCAATTTCTTCTCTTGGAACTCAAAAATGGAGGTTTTGGGTATTAAACCCGCGACTTGTCCAGTTCTGGCTTTTAATTCACTGCCAGAATATTTCCTTCATCGCGTTCGCGATGCCACTCACGCGAACGCGATGACTCTTTCCTTTTCCTCATCGCGAACGCGGCACGCCTTCACGCGTCCGCGAAGGTCAACTTCCCAGCTCCGGATTTTTACTCTACGCGAACGCGTAGTCTCCCACGCGAACGCGTGGCCTCGCCAAATCCTACTTCGCGAACGCGGCCTAGACCCACGCGAACGCGATGCGTTCCAACTCCCTCGTACGCGAACGCGTTAACTCCCTCACGAACGCGAAGAGTGCTGAACCTGGCCTACGTGAACGCGGGCCTTGCCCTCGCGAACGCGAAGGCCAAATCACTGCCCAGAAACAGCAGTGCATTTGGCACAAAATGGTCCGTTTGGACCCCCGAATTCATCCCGAGGCCCCGGGACCCCAACGAAAACCACCAACATACCCCAAAACACGATACGAACTTGTTCCAATCATAAAAACACCATCCTAAACATCAAAATCACCAATTACCCACGGATTCAAGCCTAAATTTCTTCAAAACTTCCGAATTACACATTCTATCAAAAACCCGACCAAACAACGTCCGAATGACCTGAAATTTTGCGGACATATCCAAAATCACCTAACGGAGCTACTGCAACTGTCGGAATTCCATTCCGACCCCCGGATCAAAATCTCACCTACCGTTCGGATTTCGCCAAAATTCAACCTTAGCCAATTCAAGCCTATTTCTACACGGGCCTCCAAATTCAATTCCGATCGCTCCCCTAAATCACAAATCACCTCCCGGAACTAACCGAATCATCAGAATTCGATTATGAGCTCTCTAACTAAATAGTCAACTCCGGATTGACTTCCCTTATTCAAGTTTCCTTCAAAAAGGCTATATGCCTCATTTTCATTTCAATTCACTCCTAACTTACCCGATAGACTCTAACATTGATATAAAAGCATGAATTATGTAATTACAACATAACGGGGTGGTAATTCCCGTGACGACGGGCCGGGTCATCACATTCTCCCCCTCTTAAGCAAACGCTCGTCCTCGAGCGGGTCAAGAAACATACCTGAAGTCTCAAATAGCTGAGGGTATCTGCTCCGCATCTCCTGCTCAACCTCCCAAGTAGCCTCCTCTACGGGTCGACCTCTCCACTGAACCTTAACTGATGCAATCTCCTTCGACCTCAACTTCCTTACTTGGCGACCCAAAATAGCAATAGGCTCCACATTATAGGATAGGTCACCATCAAGCTGAATGGTACTGAAGTCTAATACATGAGACGGATGTCCAATGTACTTCCAGAGCATAGACACATGGAATACTAGATGTACGCTGGACAAGCTGGGTGGCAAGGCTAACTCATATGCCACCTCTCCAACTCTCCCGAGTATCTCAAAAGGACCAATGTACCAGGGACTCAACTTTCCTTTCTTCCCAAACCTCATAACACCCTTCATGGGTGAAACCTTCAGCAATACTCTGTCACCAACCATGAAAGACAACTCTCGAACCCTACGGTCTGCATAACTCTTCTGGCGAGACTGTGCTGTGCGAAGCCTCTCCTGGATAAACTTTGCTCTATCCAGAGCATCCTGAACTAACTCAGTCCCTATCAACCTATCCTCACCAGGCTCAAACCATCATACGGGGGATCTACACCGTCTGCCATACAATGCCTCGTACGGGGCCATCCGAATACTCGACTGATAACTGTTGTTGTAGGCAAACTCAGCAAGTGGTAGGAACTCATCCCACGAACCACCAAAATCAATCACACAAGCTCGCAACATATCCTCCAAGATGTGAATAGTGCGCTCAGACTGTCCGTCTGTCTGGGGGTGAAATGCTGTACTCAACTCAACCCGAGTACCCATCTCTCGCTAAAATGCTCTCCAAAACTGAGAAGTGAACTGAGTACCCCTGTCGGATATGATAGACACTGGAACCCCATGCAACCGAACAATCTCTCGAATAAAGATCACTGCCAACCGCTCCGATAAGTAGGTAGTACTAACTGGAATGAAGTGAGCTGACTTGGTCAGTCTATCCACAATCACCCATACAGAATCAAACTTCCTCGCCGTCCGAGGGAGTCCAGTAACAAAATCCATAGTGACTCTCTCCCATTTCCACTCGGGAATAACAATGCGCTGAAATACACCACCGGGCCTCTGATGCTCGTACTTAACCTGCTGACAGTTGAGGCACCGTGCTACATGTCTGACAATGTCCATTTTCATCTTTCTCCACCAATAGTGCTGTTTCAAATCCTGATACATCTTCGCGGCTCCTGGATGGATAGAATACCGCGAGCTATGGGCCTCTTCCGGAATCAACTCACGAAGGCCATCAACATTGGGCACACATATCCGGCCCTGCATCCTCAATACGCCGTTACTATCAATGGTGACATCTCTAGCATCATCATGCTGAACTCTGTCCCTAAGGACAGCCAAATGTGGGTCATCATACTAGCGCTCACGAATACGATCATATAGAGATGACCGAGATACAACACAAGCCAATACCCTGCTGGGCTCCGAAATATCTAACCTCACTAGCCGATTGGCTAGCACCTGAACATCATAAGCAAATGGCCTCTCCTCAGCTGGAATATATGCCAAGCTCCCCATACTGACCGCCTTCCGGCTCAAAGCATCGGCCACCACATTGGCCTTCCCCGGATGATATAATATAGTAATGTCATAATCCTTCAGCAACTCCAGCCATCTCCACTGTCTCAAATTAAGGTCTTTCTGTTTGAATAAGTGCTGGAGACTACGATGGTCGGTATACACCTCACAAGACACACCGTACAAATAGTGCCTCCAAATCTTCAAGGCATGAACAATGGCGGCTAGCTCCAAATCATGAACAGGATATTTCTTCTCATGTGGCTTCAACTGCCGAGAAGCATAAGCAATCACCTTACCTTCCTGCATCAACACACAACCTATCCCCACTCTCGAGGCATCACAATAAACAGTATATGAACCTGAAGCTGATGGCAATACTAACACTAGAGTTGTGGTCAAAGCTGTCTTGAGCTTATGAAAGCTCTCCTCGCACTCATCCGACCACACGAATGGTGCACCCTTCTGGGTCAATTTAGTCAATAAAGAAGCAATGGATGAAAATCCCTGAACAAACGGGCGATAATATCCCGCCAAGCCAAGAAAACTCCGAATCTCTGTAGTTGAGGACGGTCTAGGCCAACTCTGCACCGCCTCTATCTTCTTCGGATCAACCTGAATACCATCACGAGACACCACATGTCCCAAAAATGCTACGGACTTGAGCCAAAACTCGCACTTGGAGAATTTAGCATATAGCTTCTCCTCCCTCAATCTCTGCAACACAATACTCAAATGTCGAGCATGCTCCTCCTGACTACAGGAGTAGACTAGAATGTCATCAATGAACACAATCACGAATGAATCCAAATAGGGCCTGGACACACTGTTCATTAGATGCATAAATGCTGCTGGGGCGTTGGTCAGCCCAAAAGACATCACAAGAAACTCACAGTGACCATATCTGGTCCTGCATGCAGTCTTCATAATATCCGAGTCCCTGATCTTTAGCTGATGATAGCTTGAATGAAGATCACTTAGAAAACACCCTCGCACCATGTAACTGATCAAACAAATCATCAATGCACGGTAGAGAGTACTTGTTCTTCATTGTCACTTTGTTCAATTGCCTATAATCAATACACGTTCGCATGGAACCATCTTTCTTTTTAACAAATAATACCGGCGCACCCCACGGGGACACACTAGGACGGATGAAACCCTTATCCAGAAGTTCTTGAAGTTGCTCTTTCAGTTCTTTCAACTCAGCTGGTGCCATCCGATAAGGAGGAATGGATATAGGCTGAGTGCCCGGCACCAAGTCAATGCCAAAATCAACATCCCTGTCCGGCGGCATGCCCGGCAGGTCTGAGGGAAATACATCTGGAAAGTCCCTCACAACAGGTACAGAATCAATGCTAGGAGACTCAGCTCCCACATCTCTCACAAAAGCTAAATATGATAAACACCCTTTTTCAACCATCTTCTGAGCTTTTAGGAACGAAATAACACGGCTAGGGACGAAATCGGTCGAACCCCGCCACTCAATCCGAGAAATACCAGGAATGGCCAACGTAACTGTCTTAGCATGACAGTCCAATATAGCATGATACGGAGACAACCAGTCCATACCCAATATAACATCAAAGTCCACCATCCCCAACAATAACAAATGTGCCTGGGTCTCCAGACCCCCAATAGATATAACACAGGATCTATAGACATGATCCACAACAATCGTATCACCCACGGGGGTGGATACATGAACAGGTAAGCTCAAGACTCCCTCGGGTCGTGCCCAAATGAGGAGCAAAATATGTAGACACATAAGAATAAGTGGAACCGGGATCAAACAATACTGAGGCATCTCTGTGGCAGACTGAAATAATACCTGTAATGACAGCATCAGAAGCAACGGCCTCAGATCGGCCCTGAAAAGCATAGCATCTAGCTTGTCCGCCTGATCGGCCTCCCCCTCGAGAGCGACCCCTAGCTGTCTGACCCTCACCCCTAGCTGGCGGGGCGGGTGCTGAAGTAGAAGGACCAGATGACGAGGGCTGCCCCCTCTGCTGATAAGATCTGGAAACAAGACGGGGACACTCCTTACGATGGTGCCCAAACTCTCCACACTCGTAGCAACTCCCCGGTGCTGGGTACTGAGACTGATAAGGACCTCTGGCGCTGGAGTGGCCAGCTGATGAACTAGGCCGAGATGAACCCTGAGCGGATGGGGCCTGTGAAGAACTCTGTGTTGGCATGGCATTGAGAGATGGCTGGCTCTGGTGCGAACCCTGATAACCCTGTCTAGGAGACCATCTGCGACGATCTGAGCGACCCGACTGCGAAGACCTAAAAGAGCGACCTCGGCTCTGCTGACTCTGGCCTCTGGTCTGAGTGCCACTGAAACTACCTACTCCTCGAGGCCTATTGGCCTCCCTCTCATCCCGCTCCCTGCGACGATCAGTCTCTATGTCGCGAGCAATATCCACAGCATCCTCAAATGTACGACTCAAAACCCTCTCCCGAGTCATCAGAATACGAATGGGATAAATGAGGCCGTCCACGAAGCGCCCAATCCTCTCTCTGTCGGAATGAACCAACCACGGTGCATATCCGGACAACTCTGTAAACCTGATCTCATACTCTGACACTGACATGTCCCCCTGACAGAGACCCTCAAACTGCCTACGCATCTCCTCTCTCTGAGATCGAGGCACCCATTTCTCCAAGAACATAGTGGAGAACTCCGGCCATGTTAGTGGTGCTGCCCCTGCCGGCCTGCGGCGCTCATAAGCCTCCCACCAAGCGAAGGCTGGTCCCTGAAACTGAAAGGTAGTGAAAGATACCCCACTGGACTCCAATATCCTTGCCGTACGAAGCATCCGACGACACTTATCCAGAAAACCTTGGGCGTCCTCGCCCGGAGCACCAGTGAACACTGGAGGAGATAACCTGGTGAACCTCTCGAGACGACGCTGCTCATCGTCTGTCATAGCTGGGACCCTGTCCCCCTGAATCTGATCTGCTGGCTGAACCGGTACCACAGGCTGAACTGGAGGAGCCTCTGGTGTCTGTAGGCCCTGCACTGCTGGCTCTGGAGTGCGTACTGCGGGGGTCTGATGACCACCCCCGATCCCCGATGCAGCTGCTGCAGTAGTAACTGAAACCGCCTGTGCTAGGCCGGTGCAGACTGCTAGTATCTGAGCCAGGGTCTCCTGTAGACCCGGAATAGCAATGGGCACAGCTGGTGCCTGATCTGGTGCTGCTGGCACCTCTGCAACTGGGGGCTGTGGGTCAGCTGGCACTGCCTCGGCTGCCCTAACTCCGCCACGACCACGACCGCGTCCACGGCCTCTAGCAGGTGGTAGTGGTGGTCGTCCTCCACGTCCGGATGATCGAGTTCTCGCCATCTGCGAGAGAATAGAATGTCAAAGTTCAGTTCAAGTCAAAAGTAATCGCACGACAAGAATTCCAAGAATTGAAACTTTTCCTAAAAAGGTTTGCAGCCTCCCGAGGATAAGTACAGGCATCCCCGCACCGATCCACAAGACTCTACCAACCGGCTCATGACTCGCGAGACCTGTTAACCTAGGCTCTGATACCAACTTGTCACGACCCAAAACCATGGTCGTGATAGCGCCCAACACAATGCTAGGCAAGCCCGACCATATTATCCCTTCAACCAGCCAGTTATTACTCAAATTAAACTTAAACAGTAAATGATCATATCAGGTGATAACCGAAACGTAAAACATACAAAATACGGTCCCAACCATATCGTGGTTTCACGAGACTGAGCCTCTATAGAATATCATCCTAATACAATCAAGTCTAGGCAAATAGGAAATCAACAAGATGATAAAGAAGGAGAAAACAAGCTCTGAGGACGCTGGCAGCTACCTCGTAATCTCCGCCAAAGTTGACAAGGATCAGCAGCTACAATGTCTCAACTGCTCTCGGGCACCTGTGGATCTGCACAGAAAGTGCAGGGGAGTGGGGTGAGTATATTTCAACTCAGTGAGTAACAATAATAAATAATAACTGAAGGTAAGAACTCATGTGCTATCACTTAGCAGTTCTAAGGCAACCCTCACTCGTACCCCTGCGGTGTACGGCCATCTCAACATATAAAGACATATACCTATGTCTATAATGTATAAGTATTTAAGTAGATAATAGGATATGATTAAGTATAATGCTGCGGCGTGCGGCCCGCTCCAATACATATACCGCTGCGGCGCGCAGCCCGCTCCATTTAACGTCGACGGCGCTCACTGGGGGTGTATACAGACTTCGGAGGGGCTCCCTAGGCCCAAGCACTATTATACTGCGGCGTGCAGCCCGATCCACACATGTATTACTGCGGCGTGCGGTCCGATCCAATATATGTATGAATATATATTTATATTGCTGCGGCGCACAGCCCGATCCCCTAATATACACCAGTGCTCAATGAGAATGTGTGCAGACTCAGACTCCGAAGGGGCTCGTGCAGTCCGTCCCACATGTATATTACATGTATATTACATGTATATTACTGCGGCGTGCAGTCCGATCCAATATATATACTACTGCGGCGTGCAGCCCGATCCAATATAGGTATATATATGTAATACCTCATAATGGGCACTCGACCCTATCCCAGTCAGTATGTACTTGGCCTCTCAGGCCCAATATAATGTATATCACAGTGGGTCCTTGACCCTGCCTCAGTTAATATAGACTTGGCCTTTCAGGCCCAATATAACATCTCATAGTGGGTCCTTGACCCTATCTCATCTCAATCGGTATAGACTTGGCCTTTCGGGCCCACTCAGCTAGAACAGGGAATTCCACCTTAGATAATCTCTCTCAATGTACACATCTAGTACGGGCTCATATTATGCTATACGGCTAGAGCTACGGCTGAGTGTATGTTTCCAACATGATATAAGGGTCACCTAGCTCTATAGGTTCCCTAATGCTCTACAGATTGGCACAAGGCCCCAAACATGGTTATTAGCCCTATTGTACAGTTATAATCTCAGTAACAGTCATACAACACAGTATTCTATTAGCCGGAATGGACTAAGTCCGAACCCCCCAATCACAATGTCACCACGCCCGTCATAGAACGCGTGTCTCATCTCAATATAGCATTGTGAAGTGCTAGTACGGTGTTTCAAACCCTCGGTACATTGTTTACTACCACCACTCACCTCGAACTGGTAGAAGCTTCAATCCGCCTTGCGCTTGCCTCGCAAATCAATCTCCTCGGGTGCCAAATCTGCTCAAAATCATAGAGAATGCATCAATATATGCTAATTTCTCGAAATTCATTCGAAATAACCCAAATTATATCAAAACCCACAAGTTGTCAAAACCCGACTTTTGGTACACTTGTCGAAAAATTACAAAAATCACATATTCGGAATCCTCATCTCGATACGAGTCTAGGCATATAAAATTTACCAAAATCGGACTCCATTTGCCCACTCAAATCGGTGTTTTTCTTTAATTTAGGCCTAGGGCTCAAACCCACCTTTAATCTTCCATTTACAGGGATTTAACCAAGGATTTCATGTTAAAATGATGTAATTAAGCCACAAAACTTACCTCCAACGAAACCCCGATGATTTCCCGGCAATCTCCCGTCAATTTCTTCTCTTGGAACTCAAAAATGGAGGTTTTGGGTATTAAACCCGCGACTGTCCAGTTCTGGCTTTTAATTCACTGCCAGAATATTTCCTTCATCGCGTTCGCGACGCCACTCACGCGAACGCGATGCCTCTTTCCTCTTCCTCATCGCGAACGCGGCACACCTTCACGCGTCCGCGAAGGTCAACTTCCCAGCTCCGGATTTTTACTCTACGCGAACGCATAGTCTCCCACGCGAACGCGTGGCCTCGCCAAATCCTACTTCGCGAACGCGGCCTAGACCCACCCGAATGCGATGCGTTCCAACTCCCTCGTACGCGAACGCGTTAACTCCCTCGCGAACGCGAAGAGTGCTGAACCTGGCCTACGCGAACGCGGGCCTTGCCCTCGCGAACGCGAAGGCCAAATCACTGCCCAGTGATCTGCAGATTACAGCAGGTCACTTCTTGCTTCCAAATGCCGGATGATGGTCCGGATTCACCCCGAGGCCCCCGGGACCCCAACGAAAACCACCAACATACCCCAAAACACGATACGAACTTGTTCCAATCATAAAAACACCATCCTAAACATCAAAATCACCAATTACCCACGGATTCAAGCCTAAATTTCTTCAAAACTTCCGAATTACACATTTTATCAAAAACCGACCAAACGACGTCCGAATGACCTGAAATTTTGCGGACATATCCAAAATCACCTAACGGAGCTACTGCAACTGTCGGAATTCCATTCCGACCCCCGGATCAAAATCTCACCTACCGTTCGGATTTCGCCAAAATTCAACCTTAGCCAATTCAAGCCTATTTCTACACGGGCCTCCAAATTCAATTCCGATCGCTCCCCTAAGTCACAAATCACCTTCCGGAACTAACCGAATCATCAGAATTCGATTCCGAGCCCTCTAACCAAATAGTCAACTCCGGGTTGACTTTCCTTATTCAAGTTTCCTTCAAAAAGGCTATATGCCTCATTTTCATTTCAATTCACTCCTAACTTCCCCGATAGACTCTAACACTGATATAAAAGCATGAATTATGTAATTACAACATAACGGGGTGGTAATTCCCGTGACGACGGGCCGGGTCGTCACATGATATGTAATCTGCAATGACATTTTTGTTAGTACTGATTACTTCAATTGTAAATGTAAAGTTCAGTATATTCAGCACTAGTCTCCGTATTTCCTTTGTTGTAACTGAATCTTGTATCTTCCTGGTTAGCCACCATTTTACTTGTGTATTATCTGTTCTTATAATAAACTTATTATATACAATATATGGTTCAAATGCCAATAAACATTTATATATTGCATATAATTCTTTTCTATTGATTTCCCATTTTATCTCCGGGTTTGTGAATGTTCCTGAATAATACCTACAATGATGTTCTATTTTTTCTTTATCATACCTGTATTTTAATACTCCTCCATAGCTTTTTTCACTTGCGTCTGATTCTACTATATATGTAAATTTTTTATCTTCATCTGGGAAGTATAGTTTTGGCAGATTTTTACATATTTGTTTAACTTTTCTTACTTGTTTTTTATCTTCTTCACTAAAATGGTACTCTATATCCTTTTTTTAGATTTTTCTGTAATGGTTTTAGAGCCTCTGCTAATTTTGGTATATATTCTCTTACTTGGTTTACTAATCCTAAAAATGATTGTAGTTTCTTTTTTGTATCTAATTGTTCATTTGAATTTATTATTTTTTGTACTATATGAGTTTGCATTTTAATTCCACTTTTATCTATTTCTATTCCTAGAAATTCTATTTGATTTTTCATTATTTCTGCCTTTTTTCTACTTAGGCTTATTCCCGATATTTCTATAATATGTATAAATTTTTCTAATAATTTTATATGTTCATCTTGTGTTTTTGAATATAATAATATATCATCAATATATATTATGCAATTTTCTAGTTGTTTGAAATAGTTATCCATAAAATGTTGATATCTACATGGTGCATTTTTATATCCGAAAGGTTATACGTCCCATTCATAAAATCCTTGGGGTATGGTAAATGTTGTTAATTTTTTGGATTCTTCTTCTAACTTTAAGTGATAAAATCCTGATTTACAATCAAATTTACTAAAATAGTTATATCCTTGGATTTGTCTTATTTTTAGTATTTTATTTGGTATTGGGTAATTGTATGTCTTAATTTTTGCATTTAGATTTCTATAATCAATAACCATTCTACTTTTTCCTCTTTTTTGTTCGCTATGTTTATTTACTATGAATGTTGGACTAGTATGTTTACTATTGCTTTCTTGTATATAACCTTGTTCTAATAATTCGTCAATGTGTATTTTAAATTCATTTAAATCTTTGAAATTGTATTTTAAAGGTTTTTGTGTTATTATACTATTTTCATCAATTAGCTCTATTTTTACCTTTGTTTTATGTTTTTCCCAACCTTGTAATGGGTTTTCACTATACAATGGTTCTAGTTTTTCTTGGATTATTTTGACTGTATTTATTGAAAAAATAATTAATTCTATTTTATTAGTATCTTCTTTTTCATTTTCTAATTTTTGTGTTATTTTCTCACTTCCTTTTATCCAATCAGTTGTTTTTCTTTTCTTTTTTAGAACTCTTTTTGCTCCTATTTTTTGTTTACATGGTGTTGTAAACCACCAATGTGTTTTAGTTATTACGTGTGGGTATAGTTTATCTAAGAATGGTATTCCTAGTAAAATATCTCTTGTCGGTAATTCAAAATTGTATATTTCTTCTATAATAAGTATTTTATCCCATATTTGTATTTTTATATTTTTTGATTTGTAGGTAATTATACTTCCTTCATTATTAAATCCTATTACTGGTAAAGGTGTTCTAAGTTTTTCCCATTTCTCTTCTGGTAGACAATTATATCTGCATAAATTTACTTCTGATCCCGTGTCTATCATAGGTGTGTAGTATCTATTGTAGTATCCTTCCACTATTATTTTTACTAGTATATGTATTTTCATATTTATAATATAGTTCTTTTTATTGTTACTTTCTTATTTTCATAATGTATGATTAGTTGTTCATTATCTAAGTTGTATGGTTTAACTTTTTCTAGCCATTTTATTCCTAATATAATATTTTTATCTCCCTGATATATTTTAAATCTTATTATCATAATTATTCCTCCTATAATTATTTCTTTTTCCGCTATTTCTTCACTAATTATCATTCCTTTAGGTAATTCGGGGTATAGTTTTTCACTAGTTAGTATCTCATCTTCTGTGATTAATTCTCTTGTTATATAGTTTTCTTCTTGTCCTGTATTTATTAGTATTAAGTATTTTCTTCCATTCATTACTCATGTTATGTAATAATGATGATGTTTTATTTCTCCTGGTAATTGCTCTATAAGTTTAGGTATTTTATATCCTACTTTATCTGATGTGCTTGTTTTATTTGATGATGTTTGTCCCACTTCAAAACTCAATCTTTTTGATGAGCTTAATCTTTCTTTTACTATGTCTAAATCTTCTTCTATGTCCAGTTCATTATAACTATACTCATTGTTATCTATAACTGTAACTATTTTTTCAAAAGGATTTTCTATCTTTATTTTGTTTATTTTATTTCTTGCCATTATCTTATGTTTAGTTGTTAATATATATAAGTTTTTACATCTTGCTTTAAATATCTTACTACCTGGGGTTAATTCTATTCCTGACATTTTCCGGTATAATACAAGTGATTTATCTATATTTTTATCATTTGTTGCTACTGAATAGTTTGCACTAATTATGAACTTAAATTTTTGGTATATCAAATTTCCTCGTACTGCACTTATTATACTTTTTTCTATAGGTTGTATAATTCTATCATCTGCTAGGTAAATTTCTATTGGTGTATCTATCCCTTCTCTAAAACATGCTTTTATTAATATTTCTATTCCTCCTAGATGTACATATTTAATTGGGTTTTTTGCCCTTATATCTTGTATTTCTTTATTTATTATTCGTTTATTTATTATTGGTATTTTAGCTTTTCCTTTGGTGTATTTACAGTTTATTATGTGTTCTTTTTGGCTAATTACATAGTATTCTTCTTTACTTCTTTTGAACCAATTTTTCATTTTTGGTATATCTAATATTTTTTCTACACTTAAGTCTAATTCTTTTCCTTTTATTTGTTCAAATATATTTTCATCAAATATTACTTTTTGTTCTGTAGATTCTTTATCTTGGTATTCTTCTTGGGTTATTATATTTATTTCTTTTTCAGTCATCTATTAATTCATTGTCTTCATTATCTGATTCTAGTATTGATTCTAATTCATTTTCTGATAATTCATATATACTATCATTACTTTCTAATTCATAGTCTATATATTCCATTTGAACGTATTCTTCGTCGTTTATTATTATTTCTGATACTTGCTTAGCTCTTTGATTTTTAGGTATTTTGCAATCTTTTACTAAGTGTCCTAATTTTCCACAATTATAACATTTACATTCTGATAATTTTTTCTTAGGTCGGTATTGTCTTTTGTTATTAAATTTCTTTACATAATATCTTTGTCTAGGTCTTTTATACTTAAATTTTGACTTATACTTTTTGTATTTTTTTAATTTTATTATGTTTTTTATTATAGTATCTTTTATTGCATCCAAACTGGGGTGCTGTTTTATCTTTACAACATGCTAAGTTTTTTATTAATGTTTTTTCCATTTTAATTTCTTCTTTATGTTTTTCACATAATTCTGCGAACCATTTTTGTAAGTATCTAATTCTTGCTCCTAAAGTATCTTGTAATGCTGCATTATTCCAATCTTTTAATATTTTTGAACTAAATGGTTCTGGTAACTTTGAAAAATATAATTTTCTTATTTCTTTACTTTCCTCTACACTATATATTCCTTTATAGTAAAATTCTTTAAATGCACATGTATATTCGTCTATATAACACATATTACATATTGCTAATTTTGACATTAGATTTCTATTTAATATTTTTTCTTTATTCTGTTCTACTTCTTCTGTTTCTGCACTACTAAATTCATTTCTTATAGTTGTTTCATATTTTTGTAGAATTTCTATAGCTGTTGTAGCTTTTTCACCATTAAGTTTTTTATCACTTCTTAATACTCCTAAGGCATCTTTATTTATATTTTGTAACCATAACTTAGTCGTTCCTATTAATGTTCTTTCTATGTATTCTGGTACATCTGATATTCCTATTTTATTATCTATAATCTGTTTTGTCATGTATCCTATCCATAATTGTATTGTCTTATTTATATCTTTTACACAGTCTAGATCTAAGAAATTATGTTGTATTGTTGTTGGTATTTGTGTTGGAATCTGTGACGACCCAAAGGGTCATCACTTATTTTATTAATCATTTCGAGCTTCTGAGGCCTTGAAAAACCTCATTCTATGTTGCCTCGATTTACGTGCACGATCCGAGCATGTAGCCGAAAAGATTTTGTGATAGAAAATATGAATTCTATGAGAAATTTGGATAAAAATGATATTAATATTGATATGGTTAACTTCGGTCAAAATGTTTGGTAAACGGATCCGGACCCGAGATTGGATGGTCCCGAGAGGTCCGTAGGAAAATATGGGACTTGGACATGCGTCCGGAGTCGAATTCTGAGGCATAGAGCCCAAGTTATGAATTTTTATGTGAAATTGTTTTTGATGTAATTATTAAAGGAAATAAATTAATTGACCTTGGTATCGGGCTCGTATTTTGGTTCCGACGCCGGTACAAGTCTTAAATATTATATATGTGATTTCTGTAAAGTTTGGTGACATTCGGATGTCGTTTGAGATGTTTTGGACCTTGAGTTCCAAGTTAAGAAGTTTTCAAAAATCAAAAGTATGAAAATCATGAGTTTGAGGCTTGATTTGATTAAAACGAAGTGATATTGGCGATGTGATCGCACGAACAAGTTCATAATGTGTTTTTGAGGTTATGTACATGTTTGGTTTGGAGCCGGGGGCTCGGGTAAAGATTTGATAGGCCGTTGGATGAAATTCTGAATTTTTGAACTGCTGGTTTTTCACCCGGCTGTTGGCTTCGCAATTGCGAAGAATTTCTCGCAATTGCGAAGGGGACAGTGTAAGGCAAGGCTCGCAAATGCGAACCTTTATCGCAAATGCGAAGCACCCTTTGACCCAGCCTTGTTCGCAAATGCGAACAATTGTTCGCATTTGCGAAGGTCCCCAGTGCATGCCTATGTTCGCAAATGCGAACAAAAGTTCGCAAATGCGAACATTCCCCATACTGCCTTGGTTCGCAAATGCGAACCATTGTTCGCAAATGCGAACACTGCCTTATACAGGCTGTGTTCGCAAATGCGAGCACTAGTTCGCAAATGCGAACACCCCTTTGTCTGCCAGTGATCGCAAATGCGAACAAATGTTCGCAAATGCGAACTTCCCAGCCTTAGCTTATTTTTCAAACTCCAAAAATTGGTCGGGGTTCGCAATTGCGAACCCATGTTCACAAATGCGAACACAGAGACCTGAAAAACACGAATTTAAGTCATTTCTTCACATTTTACAAAACCAAAACACCCATTTGCGATTCTTCAAGGATTTCTTCTTCATCAAAACGATTGTAAGTCACTTTTTACTTAATTCTTTCAATTCCTAACATCATTAAACATGTTTTTCATAAGAAACCAATGATTTTCATGGTAGAATTCTTGTTTTTTGTTAGAAAATAGGGTTTTTCATAAATTGGGGAATTGGACCTCGAATTGAGGTCCGATTTTGAAACAAATCATATACATGAACTCGTGGGGGGATGGGTAACCGGATTTTGGTCCTAACCCCGAGTTCCGACCATGTGGGCCGGGGTTGAAATTCACTATTCCGGGGGCAGAATGTTGTAAAAGATGTATTTGGTCTTAAGAATTAGTTTGTTGAGTAGTATTGATGATATTAAATCAATTATGTATAGATACGATTGGATTGGAGCCAAAGTTGAAAGAAAAAGACATTTCCACGGATTGAATTGTTCATAAGCATTCGAGGTAAGTGTTTGTTCTATCCTAGCTTGAGGGAATAGGATTGTGTGTTATGTGTTATGTGATCGAGTGCGGTGTATGGGCTGTGGTGACGAGCATCCATACATTGGCGTCTAGTATGACCGTGAGTCGATGGAAAATGATTATTTTGAGATATATTACAGATGAATTGTTATTGTTCTCCCTTGTTGGGACTCGTTGTGAAGATAATTATTGATTGCCCTTGATGGGACGGTTTATGAATTACTGTTTCTTTCTTTGCCCTTAACTGTGATTGTTATTTGTGTGAGGAAGAGTGATAATGCACGAAGGGTGATGCCGTGCCATGTTTATTTATTTATGCACGAAGGTTAATGCCATGCCATGTTTATTTATTGATTATGCACGAAGGATCATGCCGTGCCCTATTATTGAACCATGTACGAAGGATCATGCCGTACTATGGATGTGAGGATGAGAGTAAAAGCATGAAGGGTGATGCCGTGTACTTATTTGTTTATTTGGTGAGGATGAGAGTAAAAGCACGAAGGGTGATGCCGTGCAACTGCTTGCTATTTCTTGAATTGATATTACTTGTGTTTACATTATACTTTGTTTTTCCTTGTGAATTTATTAACTATTGTTAATTGTTTAATTCTTTGAGATATTCCTTATTATGTTATTACCTGGTTATTTCTTGTTATTTTGTGGTACACATATATATATTGAATTGCACAGGTTTATGTGAGTGTCTGGTCCTAGGCTTGTCACTACTTCGCCGGGATAGGCCAGGCACTTACCAGCACATGGGGTCGGTTGTGCTGATGCTACACTTCTGTGCGTTTTTGCACAGGTCCAGGTTACGATCAGGAGCAGCAGCAGCAGTAAATAGATCGCGTGGGAGTTGATCATATTTGAGACCGAGGTAGCTTGCAGACGTCCGCAGGCCCGACGTCTCTCTCTTTATTTATGTTATTAGCTGGAGTCTCTTTGTTCCGAGACAAACAGAATTGTGTTATATTTCTTCCAGACTTTTATGTGTAGTATTCCATAGTAGTTTGTGAGTTGGTGACTCCTCGTCTTGGGTAGAGGATTTCAGTATGATTTTCATCATGAAGTTAGTTATTTCTATTTTTATAAAGCATTCCGCATTTATTTAATTAAATTGTGTTAAAAACAGGATAGTATGAATGCGGTGGCTTGCCTAGCTACCACGAGTAGGCGCCATCACGATCCCGATATTGGGGGAAAAATCCGGGTCGTGACAAGTTGGTATCAAAGCTCTAGGTTACATAGGTCTCGCCACTCACGAACAAGCTTAGTAGAGTTTGAGAGGTAGGTACGGAGACGTCCGTACTTGTCCTCCAGAGTCTATCGAGTTAGGAAAGAGTCTCTCATTTGTTCTTTCTTTTCGTGCGACTTGTTCCTCAATTACGATTGAATTTTTATTCTGTCCTTTCGAGATGGTGAGGACACGCGCGCTTCGTCCGGCCGACCGGCGGCCGAGCCCCGAGCGGCTCCCGTGAGGGCGGGGGCCAAGGCCGTATCGAGAGGCCGTGGTAGGGGTAGAGCTCGGCCCCGGGCAGCTACTCCGGGGGTGGAGCCTCATATTGAGATTGACGAGGAGGTTCCGGTTCCGGCAGCTCCAGTGGGCCCAGCTCAGGTCCCAGGAGAGGCTTTATTTACCCGGATCTCCGGGATGCTTTGGTCAGAATAGCGGGATTCATGGACAGCATTGCCAGAGCGGGTTTATTATCGGTTGCCCCAGCCACTTCTCAGGCTGGAGGAGGGGCCCAGACTCCTATTGCTCGTACTCCGGAGCCGGTGGCTCCTCAGCCTCAGGCACCGATGGTCAGCCAGCTGTGGCCACTCAGTCAGGTACCACGGCTCATGCCGGTGATGGAGCGGCCATGACTTCGATTCGTTATGGAGGCTTGATCGGTTCTCCAAGCTATTTACCACTACATTCGGTGGAGCCACATCAGAGGATCCTCAGGACTTCTTATTCAGTTGCCATGAGATTCTCAAGACTATGGGGATCGTGGAGACAAACGGAGTTGACTTCTGTACCTTCAGACTTGCAGGATCCGCCAAGACTTGGTGGAGAGATTATTGCTTGACTCGACCAGCAGGGTCCCCAGCTTTATCATGGGACCGGTTTGCGGAACTATTTATGGAGAAGTTTCTCCCTGCTACTCAGCGGGATGTACTTCGGAGGCAGTTTGAGCGCCTCCATCGGGGCACTATGACGGTTACACAGTATGAGACGAGATTTGTCGATTTGGCTCGTCATGCAGTGGTGATACTTCCCACGGAGCGGGAGAGGGTCCGCAGATTTATAGATGGGCTTAATCAGCCGATTAGACTCCGGATGGCTATGGGCGTGGGGAGTGACATATCATTTCGGGAGGCGGCCAATGCGGCACGCGAGTTGAGATGGCTCTTGCTAGGGGAGGCGGTTATTCTTCGGATAAAAGGCCTCGTCATTCGAGCGAGGTTTGGTTAGGTTTTTGTTCTGGTAGGAGAGAATCCTTTGATAGAGGCCGATCCTCCGGGCCTTTTCATTCCGCCCTTCGAGCTTCACAGGGTGGACGAGGTGATCGTGGTGTTCGGGGGAATTATTCGGACCGGTCTCCTATTAATGCTTAGCCTCTGCGAGTGTTCGTGGAGGCCATTCGAGTCGTCGGGGCCAGCGGCCCTATCGGTCCAAGAGTTGCTACGGTTGTGGTGACCCGGGTCATTTTATCGGGAATTGCCCTCTAGCAGCGGGCAACTCTCAGCAGAGCGGGGTCCTCGTCCTATGATTCGAGGCCCCAGCTGACCCTCGGCCTGCCCAGCCGGCCGGAGGCGGGGGTAGAGATTATAGAGGTGGAGGTCGAGACCGTAGAGGTGGAGACCGGCCAGCGAGAGGTAGAGGTCAGCCAGGTTGATGACCGTCCTAGGGATGTAGCTCATAGGGGAGGTGCGGATCCCCGATTCTATGCTTTGCCAGCCAGGCCGGAGGTAGAGGCATCAGATGCCGTGATTATAGGTACTATTCTTGTGTGTGGCAGAGGTGCTTCAGTATTATTTGACCCGGGATCTACATATTCCTATGTGTCTTCCTACTTCGCACCGTATTTGGTCGTGCCCGCCTATGCTCTGGATATTCCAGGTTTATGTGGCTACACCAGTGGGTGACTCCATTGTAGTCGATCGAGTGCATCGTTCATGCGTAGTTATATTTGGGGGTCTTGAGACCCGTGTTGATCTGTTGCTCTTGGATATGGTAGATTTTGATGTCATATTGGGGATGGACTGGTTGTCCTCATATCATGCTATTCTTGATTGCCATGCTAAGACTGTGACCTTGGCCTTGCCAGAATCACCCCGACTAGAGTGGAAAGGTACCTCAAGCCACTCCGTCCGCACCGTTATTTCCTATGTTAAGGCTCGACGTATGGTTGAGAAGGGGTGTCTAGCTTATCTGGCTTATGTTCGTGATTCCAGCGCAGAGGTTCCTTCCATTGAGTCAGTCCCTATTGCACGGGAGTTTCCTGAGGTTTTTTCTTCAGACCTGCCGGGCATGCCACCCGACAGGGATATTGATTTCTGTATTGATCTGGCACCGGGCACTCGGCCCATCTCTATTCCACCCTATCGTATGGCCCCGCCGGAGCTAAAAGAGTTGAAAGATCAGTTGCAGGACCTTCTTGAGAAGGGCTTTATCAGGCCCAGTGTTTCCCCCTGGGGAGCACCTGTATTATTTGTAAAGAAGAAGGATGGCTCGATGCGGATGTGTATTGATTACCGGCGGTTAAACAAGGTGACTATCAAAAATAAATATCCACTGCCGAGGATTGATGATTTGTTTGACCAGCTCCGGGGAGCGAGGGTATTCTCTAAGATAGACTTGAGGTCAGGCTACCATCAGCTGAAGATCAGGGCGGCTGACATTCCTAAGACGGCCTTTCGCTCTAGATATGGGCATTATGAGTTCTTGGTCATGTCCTTCGGGTTGACCAATGCCCCAGCAGAGCATTCATGGAGTTGATGAATCGGGTATTCGGGCCTTACTTAGATCTGTTCGTGATAGTCTTCATAGATGACATCCTGGTGTACTCCCGCAGCCAGGAAGAGCACGAGCAGCACCTCAGAGTGGTTCTTCAGACTCTGAAAGATAACCGGCTATATGCCAAATTTTCTAAATGTGAGTTCTGGCTGAGTTCGGTAGCATTTCTGGGTCACATTGTATCAGTGGAAGGTATTCAGGTAGACCCAAAGAATATTGAGGCGGTCCAGAATTGGCCTCGACCAGCTTCAGTGAGCGAGATCCGGAGTTTCTTGGGATTAGCGAGTTACTACCGTCGTTTTGTAGAGGGGTTTTCTTCTATTGCGGCCCGATGACCGGGTTGACCCGGAAGGGTGTCTAGTTTCGGTGGTCGAGAGGAGTGTGAGGCGAGCTTTCGAAGCTCAAGACGGCCTTGACCACCACACCGGTGTTGGTACTACCTACGAGTACGGGGCCTTATACGGTTTATTGTGACGCATCTCGTACGAGCTTGGAGCGGTATTGATGCGGGATGGTAAGGTTATCGCTTATGCTTCGAGGCGATTAAAGATACATGAGAAGAATTATCCAGTTCATGATCATCACTTGACTGTTTTCGTTTGTTTGATCAAGCGGAGGCATTATCTATATGGTGTGACATGTGAGGTGTACACTGATCACAAAAGCCTACAGTACTTGTTCAAATAGAAGGAGTTGAATCTACGACATCGGAGATGGTTAGAGTTGCTAAAAGACTATGATGTTACTATATTATATCACCCGGGTAAGGCCAATGTGGTGGCCGATGCATTGAGTAGAAAGTATGCCAGCATGGGTAGTCTTGCATATATTCCGGTCAATCAGAGACCATTAGCTCTAGATGTCCAGGCCTTAGCCAACCGGTTCGTGAGATTAGACATTTCTGAGCCTAGCAGGGTGTTAGCCTACACGGTCGCTCGTTCTTCTTTATTAGAGCGTATCCGTGAGAGGCAATTTGATGATCCTCATTTGCGTGAGTTGAGAGATACGGTACAGCGGGGAGGTGCCACACAGGTAAATCTAGATGATGATGGGGTATTGAAATTGCAGGGGTCGAGTTTGTGTGCCCAATGTCGAAGGAATTCGAGAGTTGATCTTAGCAGAGGCCCACAGTTCGCGGTATTCTATTCACCCAGGCGCCGCGAAGATGTACCAGGACTTACGGCAACACTATTGGTGGCGCGGAATGAAGAAAGATATCGTTGCATATGTCGCTCGGTGTCTAAATTGTCAGCAGGTGAAATATGATCACCAGAGACCTAGTGGTGTGTTCCAGAGGATTGAAATTCCCGAGTGGAAATGGGAGCGGATCACTATGGACTTCGTTACTGGACTTCCTTTGACTCAGGAGGAAATTTGATGCTATTTGGGTCATTGTTGATAGGCTGACCAAGTCAGCACACTTTATTCCAGTATCTGTCTCCTACTCGTCGGAGAGGTTAGCGAAGGTTTACATTAGGGAGATTGTTTGTCTCCATGGGGTGCCGGTATCTATTATCTCTGATCGGGGTACGCAGTTTACCTCGCGGTTCTGGTGAGCGGTCTAGCAGGAGTTAGGCACCCAGGTTCAGTTGAGTACAACATTTCATCCTCAGACGGATGGCCAGTCCGATAGAACTATTCAGATTCTAGAGGACATGCTTCGAGCCTGTGTTATTGATTTCGGAGGCTCGTGGGACCGGTTTCTGCCATTAGCAGAGTTCGCCTACAATAACAGTTACCAATCTAGCATCCAGATGGCTCCGTATGAGGCGTTGTATGGTAGGCGATGTCGATCACCGGTCGGATGGTTTGAACCGGGAGAGGCTCGGTTGTTGGGTACAGACTTAGTTCAGGAGGCCTTGGATAAGGTCAAGACTATTCAGGAGAGATTGCGTTCAGCTCAGTCCAGGCAGAAGACTTATGCAGATCGTAAGGTTCGAAATGTAGATTTCATGGTTGGTGAACGAGTATTACTCCGAGTGTCGCCTATGAAAGGCGTGATGAGGTTCGGAAAGAAGGGCAAGCTCAGCCCTAGGTATATTGGTCCATTTGAGATTTCTAGACAGAGTGGGAGGGGTGGCTTACAGATTAGCTTTGCCGCCTAGCTTATCAGCCGTGCATCCGGTTTTTCACGTATCTATGCTTCGGAGATACCACGGCGATCCCACACATGTGTTAGACTTCAGTATTGTCCAATTGGACAATGATCTATCTTACGAGGAGGAGCCGGTGGCCATTCTAGACCGGCAGGTTCGACAGTTGAGGTCGAAGAGTTATCCTTCTGTGCGTGTTCAGTGGAGAGGTCAGCCTCCTGAGGCATCGACCTGGGAGTCCGAGTCTGATATGCGGAGCCGCTACCCACACTTGTTTCCTGACTCAGGTACTTCTTTCTTTTGTCCGTTCGAGGACGAACGGTTGTTTTAGAGGTGGAGATTGTGATGACCCAAAGGGTCATCACTTATTTTATTAATCATTTCGAGCTTTTGAGGCCTTGAAAAACCTCATTCTATGTTGCCTCGATTTACGTGCACGATCCGAGCATGTAGCCGGAAAGATTTTGTGATAGAAAATATGAATTCTATGAGAAATTTGGATAAAAATGATATTAATATTGATATGGTTGACTTCGGTCAACATTTTTGGTAAACGGATCCGGACCGAGATTGGATGGTCCCGAGAGGTCCGTAGGAAAATATGGGACTTGGACATGCGTCCGGAGTCGAATTCTGAGGCCTAGAGCCCAAGTTATGAATTTTTCTATGAAATTGTTTTTGATGTAATTGTTAAAGGAAATGAATTAATTGACCTTGGTATCGGGCTCGTATTTTGGTTCCGACGCCCGGTACAAGTCTTAAATATTATATATGTGATTTCTGTAAAGTTTGGTGACATTCGGATGTCGTTTGAGATGTTTTGGACCTTGAGTTCCAAGTTAAGAAGTTTTCAAAAATCAAAAGTATGAAAATCATGAGTTTGAGGCTTGATTTGATTAAAACGAAGTGATATTGGCGATGTAATCGCACGAACAAGTTCATAATGTGTTTTTGAGGTTATGTACATGTTTGGTTTGGAGCCCGGGGGGCTCGGGTAAAGATTTGATAGGCCGTTGGATGAAATTCTGAATTTTTGAACTGCTGGTTTTTCACCCAGCTATTGGCTTCGCAATTGCGAAGAATTTCTCGCAATTGCGAAGGGGACAGTGTAAGGCAAGGCTCGCAAATGCGAACCTTTATCGCAAATGCGAAGCACCCTTTGACCCAGCCTTGTTCGCAAATGCGAACAATTGTTCGCATTTGCGAAGGTCCCCAGTGCATGCCTATGTTCGCAAATGCGAACAAAAGTTCGCAAATGCGAACATTCCCCATATTGCCTTGGTTCGCAAATGCGAACCATTGTTCGCAAATGCGAACACTGCCTTATACAGCATGTGTTCGCAAATGCGAACATTAGTTCGCAAATGCGAACATCCCTTTGTCTACCAGTGTTCGCAAATGCGAACAAATGTTCGCAAATGCGAACTTCCCAGCCATAGCTTATTTTCAAACTCCAGAAATTGGTCGGGGTTCGCAATTGCGAACCCATGTTCGCAAATGCGAACACGGAGACCTGAAAAACACGAATTTCAGTCATTTCTTCACATTTTACAAAACCAAAACACCCATTTGCGATTCTTCAAGGATTTCTTCTTCATCAAAACGATTGTAAGTCACTTTTTACTTAATTCTTTCAATTCCTAACATCATTAAACATGTTTTTCATAAGAAATCAATGATTTTCATGGTAGAATTCTTGTTTTTGTTAGAAAATAGGGTTTTTCATAAATTGGGGAATTGGACCTCGAATTGAGGTCCGATTTTGAAACAAATCATATACATGAACTCGTGGGGGATGGGTAACCGGATTTTGGTCCTAACCCCGAGTTCCGACCATGTGGGCCCGGGGTTGAAATTCACTATTCCGGGCAGAATGTTGTAAAAGATGTATTTGGTCTTAAGAATTAGTTTGTTGAGTAGTATTGATGATATTAAATCAATTATGTATAGATACGATTGGATTGGAGCCAAAGTTGAAAGAAAAAGACATTTCCACGGATTGAATTGTTCATAAACATTCGAGGTAAGTGTTTGTTCTATCCTAGCTTGAGGGAATAGGATTGTGTGTTATGTGTTATGTGATCGAGTGCGGTGTATGGGCTGTGGTGACGAGCATCCATACACCGGCGTCTAGTATGACCGTGAGTCGTTGGAAAATGATTATTTTGAGATATATTACAGATGAATTGTTATTGTTCTCCCTTGTTGGGACTTGTTGTGAAGATGATTATTGATTGCCCTTGATGGGACGGTTTATGAATTATTGTTTCTTTCTTTGCCCTTAACTGTGATTGTTATTTGGGTGAGGAAGAGTGATAATGCACGAAGGGTGATGCCGTGCCATGTTTATTTATTTATGCACGAAGGTTAATGTCGTGCCATGTTTATTTATTGATTATGCACGAAGGATCATGCCGTGCCCTGTTATTGAACTATGTACGAAGGATCATGCCGTACTATGGATGTGAGGATGAGAGTAAAAGCACGAAGGGTGATGCCGTGTACTTATTTGTTTATTTGGTGAGGATGAGAGTAAAAGCACGAAGGGTGATGCCGTGCAACTGCTTGCTATTTCTTGAATTGATATTACTTGTGTTTACATTATACTTTGTTTTTCCTTGTGAATTTATTAACTGTTGTTAATTATTGAATTCTTTGAGATATTCCTTATTGTGTTATTACCTGGTTATTTCTTGTTATTTTGTGGTACACATATATATATATTGAATTGCACAGGTTTATGTGAGTGTCTGGTCCTAGGCTTGTCACTACTTCGCCGGGATAGGCCAGGCACTTACCAGCACATGGGGTCGGTTGTGCTGATGCTACACTTTTGTGCATTTTTGCACAGGTCTAGGTTACGATCAGGAGCATCAGCAGCAGTAAATAGATCGTGTGGGAGTTGATCATATTTGAGACCGAGGTAGCTTGCAGACGTCCGCAGGACCGGCGTCTCTCTCTTTATTTATGTTATTAGCTGGAGTCTCTTTGTTCCGAGACAAACAGAATTGTGTTATATTTCTTCCAGACTTTTATGTGTAGTATTCCATAGTAGTTTGTGAGTTGGTGACTCCTCGTCTTGGGTAGAGGATTTCAGTATGATTTTCTTCATGAAGTTAGTTATTTCTATTTTTATAAAGCATTCCGCATTTATTTAATTAAATTGTGTTAAAAACAGGATAGTATGAATACAGTGGCTTGCCTAGCTACCACGAGTAGGCGCCATCACTGTCACGCCCCAAATCGAGGGACAAGACCGGCGCCTGACCGGGTTGCCCCAGTCAAGCGGACCTGGGTGCCTTTCATTCCCACGCGTTACCCCTGTGATGACTGTTTCTCATTAACCAAATATATTACTAATCATAATTGATTTCACATTAAACAAATAAAATGATACGAGTGATTCATTAACAAGATTTCAACTTTTACAACGCCCGACATAACACCTTATATATATAAGACTGGAGTCCCACGGTTTACATGTCTACAGAGCCTCTAGGATACAAAAGGGAAATACAATACTTGCCGGTAACAAGGCTCCGGCTATACCTTTCAAAACCAAAATGAAATCCAAACCGAAGTGGCAAGAACCACACAAGGCCCCGAGGAAGAAAGGGGCTCACCAAGACGGGCAGTGGAAGGAGAAGAATACTACCGCCGACGAGCTGAAGTGCCTGCTACTGATCCACCTACAATCATGACACGAATGTAGCGCCCCCGGCAAAAGGGACGTCAGTACACTTAAATTGTACTGGTATGTATGGACAAACTTTGTCCCAAGTAAACTCAAGCCATTAAATTACATCAACAATTAATTAAGCCAACCAACCATGTTTCCACATTTTCCTCATTTCAAATAATTCTCAACTCAAAGCACTTCCTACGATCAACCAATTTAACAATTACCAATCAATCACATAAAGCACAAGTAGTCAAACAAAGGGGCAATCAGTGCCCCACAGGTTGCAAACTCTCCTGTTGTCTCCTTTCACAATTTCACATTATTGATTTATGTATCAATTTTCAATAGCGATTTCGATCGCTTTCCATCCTTATTACCCCTGACCACCCTTATTACCTCGGCCACCCTTATCACCCCAACCCAAACCTTATTTCACCACGTCGCGGCGCGCGACACGACCCCGCCTTACGGTTGAAAACACAACAATTTCAAACAGCAGATAAGGTACTACACACAATTTCAACAAGTTCAAATAAGCAACTTGCACATTGTTTCATGTTCTCAATTACTTCTCAAGCCAATATCACAACCAAGTTACAATGTTTCCACATTCAATAATATTCACACATGTATATTCAGCAATTTTCCATAATTCAAGTGTTTCATCTCTTTCCACAATAAACCAATTCTCAAGTGTTTCGATTTCTTTTCCACAAGGTGCCATATAGGCCATCATAATCATTATTCACAAATTCTTTACCCAATTCAACTCTCATTTACCTTTCGGTTCATATTTCTTACCACAACACTCATAGTTCAACAACAACTTTGAATATCCAACAACAACATCAATTAATCACATACAATTTCTCAAATCAACACATGCCAAACAATTTTACACATAAGGGCGATTTCACAAGAATCAAAATTAGCCATACATACCTGGTGATGATTTTTCTTCCGTTAACTTTCTACTTTATGCTTACCCAAGATATCCTATTCTTGCCAACCTTGTTCTTGAAGACTCTTACTTCTACCCACTTCTTTTTACTAGAAATCAAGTTCAATAATCATGCATGAGTGTAAAAATTCTATTTTCAAAAGCTATTATATGCAAACCTCTCTTTACCCAATTAAAACTGAAAATCAAAGAAAATAGTTAGGGTTTTTACCTTGAAAATATTGGGGAAGTTGAATCCTTGCCCTAGAATCCCTTGGAATTAAATAGTTGGAACAATCTTTGAAGATGAAGAACTTCTCTCTCTAAAAACCCTCTCTTCTCTCTCTAATTTTTGGTGAGATGATATGATAAAAATGAAGAAGAGGTGTGTTATATTAAAGAAGAGATCGGGTCAAAATGTTACAAAAACTGGGCCGGGGTCAAATATGCGGTCACTATGCGACCGCAGAATCAACATGCGGTCCGCATAGTGGCCGCAGAATGGCTCAAAAATTACGCAGGCTCTGGAACGATTTGCGGTCACTATGCGGACCGCATGTCGATTCTGCGGTCGCAAAAGTGCACCGCAGATTGACATGCGATCGCATATCGACCGCACATTGGACACAATTTTGGGCAACTCTCTGGAACGATTTGCGGTCACTATGCGGACCGCATATTGATTCTGCGGTCGCAAAAGTGCACCGCAGATTGACATTTTACTGGAAAAAATTTTATTCTACATTTTGAAACTTAAATCACTACCAAGGGTCCGAACCGCGGCTCGCAAGCTCGCCGCGAAGAATTCTACGCATTCCTAACACATCATTCGGACCATGACACCACATCTACTAGGTTTTGTGCACAAAAATTTCACGGGGCCTTACATCCTCCCCCCTTAAGATCATTCGTCCTCGAATGAGGATTTTGAAATAAATGAGTTGGTTTTGAAAGACATGATATGCAACCCTCAAAATTTTGACTAACTCTTATATTTTAGAAAAATTTCGCCAGAGTTTCCTTTGTATTATGGACATATCCACCTGTCAGAGGGCCCCCGAAACACATCACCAAACAACAATATACAACAATAACACTATTCACAACTGGTATACACCTTCTTACCTCAACGAATGCACATAAACTAGTCACTTCAATGAATTCTTACCTTATTTAACCATTTTAACACACCATGTACGCTTAACAAATCATTACCAATCTACACTTACTATTAGTTGTTTATTAAACACGTAAATCTTTATAAGGCTTTCATTTATCAAGAACGGTTCAAGTGACCCAAGGTAACAACACATCTAACTCATTACAAATAAAGGAGACTTACTAATACTAAGAGGGAAACAACTTAGGCAAGATGACAACTACTAGGAGTAGGAGGGTCACCTAATTTCTTCTAGGCTTGATCAAACAAATGGGGGTACTTTTCTTTCATCTCTTTTTCTGCTTCCCATGTGGCCTCCTCTACTTGTTGACTTCGCCACAATACTTTAAAACAGAGGCAACTTCCTTATTTCTCAACTTACGGACTTGCCTATCAAGAATGGCAACTGGAACTTCTTCATATGACAAATCTTCATTAACCTCTATAGTTTCAACTGGCATGATGGTGGATGGATCTCCAATCACTTTCTTCAACATGGACACATGGAATACCGGGTGCACCGCTGACATCTCAGGAGGCAACTCTAGCCTATAAGCAACTTGACCAACCCTTTGAATGATCCGATATGGCCCGACATACCTAGGGCTCAATTTCCCTTTCTTTCCGAACCGCATGACTCCCTTCATAGGAGATACCCTCAAGAACACCCAATCGTCGACTTGAAACTCCAAATCCCTTCGACGAACGTCTGCATAGGACTTTTGACGACTTTGTGCTGTTTTCATTCTCTCCTGAATAACTTTGACCTTTTCCATAGCTTCGTACACCATATCTGGCCCTAGCAATTCCGCTTCACCTACCTCAAACCACCCGATTGGCGATCTACATCTTCTCCCGTACAATGCCTCAAACGGGGCCATTTGAATGCTAGCATGATAGCTGTTATTGTAAGCAAATTCTATCAGTGGCAAGTGTTCATCCCAATTACCTTTAAAATCTAAGACACAAGCCCGCAACATATCTTCGAGCGTCTGAATGGTCCGCTCGGCCTGTCCATCGGTCTGTGGATGGAAAGCTGTGCTGAGATTCACCTGAGTTCCCAAACCTTGCTGAAACTTCTTCCAAAAGTTAGCGGTGAACTGAGCCCCGCGATCCGAGATGATAGAAAGTGGAGTGCCATGAAGCCTTACTACCTCTTTGATGTACAATCTTGCATATTGCTCCGCAGTATTAGTGGACTTGACAGGCAGGAAGTGAGCTGATTTGGTGAGTCGATCTACTACCACCCATATTGAGTCAAACTTACGCCGAGTGCGAGGTAACCCCACCACGAAATCCATATTGATCATCTCCCATTTCCACCTTGGTATTTCTATAAGCTGAGTTAATCCACCAGGCCGTTGATGCTCGGCCTTCACTTGTTGACAGTTCGGACATTTAGCTACAAAGCTTGCTACATCCCTTTTCATACCGTTCCACCAATAATTCTCCTTGAGATCGTGATACATTTTCGTTGAACCAGGGTGCACAGAATACCTGGAAGTATGAGCCTCTGCCATCACTCTTTCCCGAAGCTCGTCCACATCCGGAACACATAGCCTATCTTGACACCGCAATACACCATCTTCGCTGCTGAGTACAAATGCTGAGGTCTTGTCATTCATGATTGTTTCCTTCACCCGAACCAATGCTGGATCCATGAATTGTTTTTCCTTGATTTCCGCGACCAATGATGATTCTGCTCCATTATGCACCAAAATATCCCCCTCGTCCGACGCCGAAATACGAACCCCCAAACTGGATAATTGGTAAACCTCTCGAGCCAGGGGTCTCTGATCCACACCCAAATGAGCCAAACTACCCATGGATTTCCGACTAAGAGCGTCGGCTACCACATTTGCCTTCCCTGGATGGTACAATATGTCCATATCATAGTCCTTGAGTAATTCTAACCACCGCCGCTGTCTCAGATTCAGCTCTTTCTGCTTGAACAAATACTGGAGGCTCTTGTGGTCCGAAAACACATCTACATGAACCCCATAAAGATAGTGTCGCCATATTTTCAAGGCAAACACAACAGCTGCAAGTTCCAAATCATGCGTCGGATAATTCTTCTCATGGTTCTTGAGTTGTCTGGAAGCATAAGCTATAACCTTTCCGTGCTGCATCAATACACATCCCAAACCGACTCTGGAGGCATCACAATAGACTACAAATCCCTCTGTGCCTTCTGGCAAGGCCAATACTGGTGCCGAGGTCAATCTTGACTTCAGTTCTTGGAAATTTTTCTCACATGCTTCGGACCACTGGAACTTAACTGCTTTCTGCGTCAATTTAGTCAATGGGGAGGCAAGGGTTGAGAATCCCTCTACAAACCTCCGATAGTACCCTGCCAGACCCAAAAAGCTGCGAATCTCTGTCGGGGTCGTGGGTCTAGGCCAATCTTTCACTGCCGCAATCTTCTGAGGATCCACCATAATTCCCTCACTGGAAATAACATGCCCTAGAAAAGCTACGGACTCCAACCAAAACTCACATTTTGAGAACTTGGCATACAATTGATGCTGAAGAAGGGTCTGCAATGCTGCTCTGAGGTGAATGGCATGATCTTCCCTGCTCCGAGAGTGGATGAGAATATCGTCAATGAATACAATCACAAAGGAATCTAGGAATGGCTTGAAAATCCGATTCATAAGGTCCATGAAAGCTGTTGGGGCGTTGGTTAGCCCAAAAGACATGACCAAAAACTCGAAGTGACCATAACGAGTTCTGAAGGCGGTCTTAGGAATATCCTGCTCCCTGATTTTCAACTGGTGGTACCCGGACCGTAAATCAATCTTTGAGAAGAACCTCGCTCCCTGCAATTGGTCAAACGGATCATCCACTCGAGGCAAAGGATATTTATTCTTGATGGTGACTTTGTTGAGCTGCCGATAATCAATACACATTCGAAGTGACCCATCCTTCTTTCGGACAAAGAGAACCGGAGCACCCCACGGCGACACACTCGGTCGTATGAACCCTTTCTCTAATAAATCCCTCAGCTGCTCCTTTAACTCCCTTAACTCTGCTGGCGCCATTCTGTATGGTGGAATGGATATTGGCTGAGTATCCGGCATTACATCGATCCCGAAATCAATCTCCCTATCCGGCGGGATGCCTGGAAGCTCATCTGGAAACACTTCAGGAAATTCATTCACAATTGGCACGGACTCGAGGATAGGCACATCCGAGGTGGTGTCCGTTACCCGAACCAGGTGATAGATACACCCCTTCTTAATCATCTTCGAAGCCTTAAGGTAGGAAATAAACCTACCCCTTGGCACTACACCATTTCCTCTCCATTCAATGACTGGCTCGTTAGGGAACTCGAGCCTCATAACTCTCGTTCGACAATCAAGTTTGGCAAAGCACGAATAGAGCCAATCCATCCCCATAATTACATCAAAATCTACCATCCCAAGCTCAATAAGATCGGCTGTGGTATCACGACCACCCACCGTAACAACACAATTCCTATAGACTCGTGAGGCTGTAATAGAATCACCAATAGGTGTCGACACAAAGAACGGCTCATGAAGCTGTTCGGGTTCTATCCCAAAACTTGAAGCAATGAATGGAGTAACATAAGACAAGGAGGACCCTGGATCAATAAGGGCATAACAATCAATAGTATGAACAGACATGATACCTGTAACAACATCTGGAGAAGCCTCGGCATTCTGGCGGTCACTCAATGCATAGAATCGGCTAGGTCCACCCCTACCCCGAGCTCCACCCCTAGCTGCACCACGCCCTGCTGCTGCTGGAGTACGCGCTGATGATGTAGCAGCTGAAGAACCGGATGACTGAGCGGATCCCCTACCTATACCCTGACGGGGTGCACGGCAGTCCCGCTGAATGTGACCTCTCACCCCGCACCCGAAGCACACTGGAAGGTCAAGGTAGCAAGTTTCTGTATGAAATCTCCCACACTTGGGGCATGTAGGTCTCCCCTGCTGCTGGGATCTCACCCCAGGATGACCAGACTGACGAGACCTCCTGCTGTCTGAACCGGGTCTCGAGTAACTGCCCTGCTGATGACTGTGCACGGATGGCGGTGCACTCGCGGAGGACTGAGCATATGACTGGGATGGCCCTGATGACCCCTTCCCTGGAAGTGATCTCCCTGAACGACCCGTTGACCGGGCCCTGTTGCTACTTTCTCTTTCTGCACGAATCTTCAATTTCCTGGCCTCTGTGGCCTGAGCAAACCCCACAATCCTCCCATAGTTCATGTCCGAGTGCAAAGCTGCTGTGGCGGCCTCATTCACCACCAAAGGGCTAAGGCCCTGAACAAACCGTCGAACCCGGGCATCCATGGTCGACACTAAATGAGGAGCATACTTGGACAACCTTACGAACTCCATGTGATATTCCCAAACACTCATACTGCCCTGTTTGAGAACCTCGAACTCAGTGGCACGGGCTGCCATTGCCTCAGCAGGTAAGAAGTGGTCCATAAATGCATCCACGAACTCGTCCCATCTGGCCGGAGGGCTCCCTTCCTCACGGGAATCCTCCCACATTTCGAACCATGAACGTGCCGCTCCCTTCAGCCTGTAAGAGGCCAACTCTACCCCCTCTATATCTGTAGCCTTCATTACTCTGAGGGTCTTGTATATCTCATCAAGGAATTCCTGTGGGTCAGCCTCTGGATCGGTGCCTGAAAATTCTGGAGGGGCCAATCGCAAGAACTGGTGGACTCTGGAGCCAAAGGAATCTCCCTGTCCGCTGGAGGATGCAGGGGCATCATGGGATCTCTGGGCCTGGGCAGCCACTAACTGTGTTAACATATGGATGGCTCCCCTAAGTTCTTCATTAGAGATACCAGAGCCCGAAGCGGGAACTGTATCTGAGTCAGGAACACTGGCAGGAGGAATGGTGGCATCCTCTGTCGCAGCTGGAATAGGGACACTTGGGTTTTGAACAGATGGGCCAGGCAAATTCGGGGCTGGTGGGTCATTCTCTCCCACGGCATCGGGTACATGATTAACAGCTGCACTTGGGTCGGCATTGGCCCTAAGGCCGAGTCTAGCCTTCTTCTTAGGTGCCATATTCTGAAAATTTGGGAACAAGGCACGAATTAGACATAGATATCTCCACGTTGCACTTTACCGCACGATATAGATTATCAAAGAAGTAGGTAAATTCCTAAATGCCCGTGTAGCCCCCTACTTATATGATGTGGTCGACAACACACCTATAAGAAGGGCACTACTAGACACGGCTCCGAGACATCCTAGGACACTTTAAAACCTTAAGCTCGGATACCAAGTTTGTCACGCCCCAAATCGAGGGACATGACCGGCGCCTGACCGGGTTGCCCCAGTCAAGCGGACCTGGGTGCCTTTCATTCCCACGCGTTACCCCTGTGATGATTGTTTCTCATTAACCAAATATATTACTAATCATAATTGATTTCACATTAAACAAATAAAATGATACGAGTGATTCATTAACAAGATTTCAACTTTTACAACGCCCGACATAACACCTTATATATATAAGACTGGAATCCCACAGTTTACATGTCTACAGAGCCTCTAGGATACAAAAAGGAAATACAATACTTGCCGGTAACAAGGCTCCGGCTATACCTTTCAAAACCAAAATGAAATCCAAACCGAAGTGGCAAGAACCACACAAGGCCCCGAGGAAGAAAGGGGCTCACCAAAACGGGCAGTGGAAGGAGAAGAATACTACTGCCGACGAGCTGAAGTGCCTGCTACTGATCCACCTACAATCATGACACGAATGTAGCGCCCCCGGCAAAAGGGACGTCAGTACACTTAAATTGTACTGGTATGTATGGACAAACTTTGTCCCAAGTAAACTCAAGCCATTAAATTACATCAACAATTAATTAAGCCAACCAACCATGTTTCCACATTTTCCTCATTTCAAATAATTCTCAACTCAAAGCACTTCCTACGATCAACCAATTTAACAATTACCAATCAATCACATAAAGCACAAGTAGTCAAACAAAGGGGCAATCAGTGCCCCACAGGTTGCAAACTCTCCTGTTGTCTCCTTTCACAATTTCACATTATTGATTTATGTATCAATTTTCAATAGCGATTTCGATCGCTTTCCATCCTTATTACCCCTGACCACCCTTATTACCTCGGCCACCCTTATCACCCCAACCCAAACCTTATTTCACCACGTCGCGGCGCGCGACACGACCCCGCCTTACGGTTGAAAACACAACAATTTCAAACAGCAGATAAGGTACTACACACAATTTCAACAAGTTCAAATAAGCAACTTGCACATTGTTTCATGTTCTCAATTACTTCTCAAGCCAATATCACAACCAAGTTACAATGTTTCCACATTCAATAATATTCACACATGTATATTCAGCAATTTTCCATAATTCAAGTGTTTCATCTCTTTCCACAATAAACCAATTCTCAAGTGTTTCGATTTCTTTTCCACAAGGTGCCATATAGGCCATCATAATCATTATTCACAAATTCTTTACCCAATTCAACTCTCATTTACCTTTCGGTTCATATTTCTTACCACAACACTCATAGTTCAACAACAACTTTGAATATCCAACAACAACATCAATTAATCACATACAATTTCTCAAATCAACACATGCCAAACAATTTTACACATAAGGGCGATTTCACAAGAATCAAAATTAGCCATACATACCTGGTGATGATTTTTCTTCCGTTAACTTTCTACTTTATGCTTACCCAAGATATCCTATTCTTGCCAACCTTGTTCTTGAAGACTCTTACTTCTACCCACTTCTTTTTACTAGAAATCAAGTTCAATAATCATGCATGAGTGTAAAAATTCTATTTTCAAAAGCTATTATATGCAAACCTCTCTTTACCCAATTAAAACTGAAAATCAAAGAAAATAGTTAGGGTTTTTACCTTGAAAATATTGGGGAAGTTGAATCCTTGCCCTAGAATCCCTTGGAATTAAATAGTTGGAACAATCTTTGAAGATGAAGAACTTCTCTCTCTAAAAACCCTCTCTTCTCTCTCTAATTTTTGGTGAGATGATATGATAAAAATGAAGAAGAGGTGTGTTATATTAAAGAAGAGATCGGGTCAAAATGTTACAAAAACTGGGCCGGGGTCAATTATGCGGTCACTATGCGACCGCAGAATCAACATGCGGTCCGCATAGTGGCCGCAGAATGGCTCAAAAATTACGCAGGCTCTGGAACGATTTGCGGTCACTATGCGGACCGCATGTCGATTCTGCGGTCGCAAAAGTGCACCGCAGATTGACATGCGATCGCATATCGACCGCACATTGGACACAATTTTGGGCAACTCTCTGGAACGATTTGCGGTCACTATGCGGACCGCATATTGATTCTACGGTCGCAAAAGTGCACCGCAGATTGACATTTTTCTGGAAAAAATTTTATTCTACATTTTGAAACTTAAATCACTACCAAGGGTCCGAACCGCGGCTCGCAAGCTCGCCGCGAAGAATTCTACGCATTCCTAACACATCATTCGGACCATGACACCACATCTACTAGGTTTTGTGCACAAAAATTTCACGGGGCCTTACAATCACGATCCCGATATTGGGGGAAAAATCCGGGTCGTGACAGAATCCATTTTGTATATTTTGGTTCTTTATCATTTCTATATGTTTTCTTAAAATTATTTTCGTAATTTATATAACTTTTTTGCTCTATTTGTGTATCTTTTGTTCTTGATGTACTAGGTTTTTCATCTATTATCGCATTTATTTCTATACGATCATTTCTACCTTCTTCGTTTTGTTCAACTTGTGCTATATTTTCTAAAATTTCCGTATATGTTTCGCTTGTTTCTGAATAATTTTCTAAATCACTATTATTATTTGGATCATTTATTTCTTCCGTTCTAATTATTTCTAATTTTTCTTCTTGTAATTGTTCTTTGAACTTATTTATCTCAAGTTGTAATTTATTTTCTTGTTCTTTTTCTTTTTGTGTGATTTCATATAGTTCTTTTAACATATTTAATTCTTTTTCTAATTCTATTATTTTAGCATTTTTTGTTTCTTCTATCTGTTTTATTTCTCTTTTTGATTGTTGTTTGATTTTTTCTATCTCATATTTTCGATCTATTTCCTCATTTTCTCTTGTAATCCTAACTAGAGCAGTTAAGCTATCTTCTAATTTTAGTGATTCTTTTTCTAACATTAGATATAAGTTATCTCCTATTTTCTTATATTTTCTTCCTATATTAGAAAATACAATTTTTATTTTTAGTCCTTATGGGTTTTCATATGTTTTTTCTTCTACTGCAAATTCCTCTTTATTCATTTTTTAAGTTGTATAATCATTTTCCATTCTAATTCTGAAATTATATCTATAAGTTGTTCTAATCTATCATTATTATTTTTGGAGATTTTTAAGTAATTATATTCACAATATAATCCATATAATTCATTTTTAATTCTATCTGCTTCTTTTAATCTGTCTTGTTTATTACTAATATTATTACTACTATTATTACTACTATTTTCAAAACAAGCTCCGATACCAAATTGGGGGTTGGGGTCGGGTATAGCTCCGATTAGCTCTGTTATAGGTCTCTGGATTGGTTAGTTACTAACTGTGTTGATAATTGATTAGATTTTTGATTCATTGCTGGTTAAAAGCTAAATTATAATTTTCTTTGGCTAACTTTTTTAGTAACAGTAATTTTTCTATATTTTTATTTAATGACTCTATGTGTCTGATTTTTTTAGTTTGCATATAATTATCTAAATCATTTTTCATATTTTGTTCGGTTTTACTTATTTCAAGCATAGTTTCTGTCCAATAACTTAAATATTCGTAATTTATCATATTTTAGTCTGTTTCGGGTCCTGAGTCCCATGTATTCGTATAGTCATAATTATATACTCTTTCTAGTTCGTCATTATTATATGCTTCTTCTAGTTCTTCTAGTTCTTCGCTCCATTCTTGGTTAATTAATTCTGTTAAAACTAGATTTTCATTTTCTTGAATTTGATTCCATATATTTTTTCTTATTTCAGGTTCGGTTATCTTTCTAAGTACATAAAAGATTAATATCTTATAATTATCTGCCATTTCGTCTAGTAGGTATGTTATCATTATTTCATGTATTGCTATTCTTCTTATGATATTCCTTCTAATCTTCTTATTTTACTATCATATTCATCATATAATAATAAGATATAAAAAATAATTTTTCTGGTCACTACCATGGCCCTTTGCTCTAATCATTTACCCTAGCAATGTCCTCAACTGCGGTACTCCCCTAAACGACATCTCCTCGCCTCACCGGTTTTCCATTAGGAGTGACTTAGCCTAGGTTACTACTTAAAGCATACTTCCATGGCAAACTTGCTCAAATTGTTTTTTATAGCATTACTATAACATGATGAAAACTATAGTATTATAAGATGATTATCAGGAATATAAGAATTTAGCTATGCATAATCATAAATTGATATACATGTTCTTCTAGATTTGATATTTATGGCATAGATTCGGATTGTTGTTCCATAGCTTTGAAAAACTTAATATCTTTTTATTATAAGTATTTGAGAGAATTTTTACAAAGATGAAGAAGGCTTTTGCTTCCCGTAGAGAAGTCTTGCCTCTCTTCTCCTATCTGCTAATCTATTTATATTAGTCTTATAACGCGTTAACTATTCCTTGACGCATTTTTTCTACTGTTTCCTTTACATAAAATAATAAAAAGAAAGACTAATAATGCTTTAATAATTTACATTATATTCCTATCTAGCTTTTTTCTTTTTATCTCATCCGTTGCTTTTCCTGCTCAGTGCTTTATTTTGTCCGGTGGATGTCGCTTTCCTAGCTTTATGTCATGTCACGACCCCAAATCCGGTCGTGATGGCGCCCAGCACATTGCTAAGCCAGCCTGACCAATCAATATTAACAACGGAGCTAGAAGCTCTCTTTAACCCATTTAAGCATTTCAAAATATGAAACAATAGCGATACCAATAACGAAAACGGGAAAACCAAGTCCCATAATACATCAACTCCCATAGACCAAGGGTCGAGAGTCATGAGCCTCTACTGAACATGAGTGTATAAAGGTTTACAAAATACCAAGTGCGGAAAGAAATGTCAATACAAAATCAAAAGACAGTGGGAAGGAATATCGGGTCCTGCGGACTCTGCAGCTACCTCGTATATCCCACAGATGTCGCCTCGCACAGCTACTGGATCACTGCTGAGAGGTACCTGGATCTGCACACAAGGTGCAGGGAGTAAAATGAGTACTGCCAGACTCAGTGGTAATAAACAAGGGTAAGACAGCGCAGATAAGAAATCCGCAATAAAGCACTATGTAAAGCTATAATCAGCTACCCTGTCATAGAATTAATCTTCACTGTACCTGTACCAACAAATACCAATAAATAGCATAACGGCTAGCAGATGTAGCTAAATGCAATGCAATGCATGATATGACCGCTACGGCGTGTAGCCCGACTCCAATTTTGGGTACCCGTGCTCACTGTGGGGGTTCGGACTCCGGAGGGGCTCCTACAGCCCAAGCACATCTCATAGAGATATTCCTGCGGCGTGCAGTCCGATCCAACATATATCTCGCTGCGGCGCGCAGCCCGATCCACTACTAGTCAGCTAATATGCAGATACAGCCTCGCAGGCTCAAAAATAGTTTTTGAAAACTCTTTTATCATTTTTCAGTTGGAAAACAGTAATATCAAGTTCCAGAGATTGGAATTGGCATAATAACAAAAATAGCTGCGGACTAGTAGTAAACTAGTATGTCTATATGATAAGACAATGATAACGATCCTCGCGGGATCCAATAACTGGCTCACGGCCCACATGTATACTCAACCGCCCAAGAAGGGGGTTCAACGACTCAAGAGTGGCCATTATCACAATATATATATATATGCAACCATCCGAGAAGGAGGTTCGACGGCTCTAGAATAGCCAATAATACAGGTATCAACAGGTCGGACTAATATATAGTCTCCAGTTCATGATCGACCCCGCACTCTCAAGAGTGTGCGTGTCTCGCCGCTATACAGCGTCACAAAGTGGTATACCGTGGTTTCGAACCCGCTGGTCATCACCCACATCTATTACTCACCTCAATACGGCGCGATGACTACTCCGCAATGCCCTTGCCACGAGAATCAAGTTCCGCACGCGTAGAATCTGATCAAATACAATAATTATATCAATTACGGGTCAAAGAATCATAACCCACTTCAATTTATATGAAATTCGCATAATTACACTAAGTTGGTAAAACCCGACCCCGGGCCCCACTGCTCGGAAAATTCCAAAATTAGCACCAACGCGATCCTTATCTCGCCACGAGTCCGTGCATATAAAATTTATCGAAATCGGAGTTCAAACGACCTCCCAAATCCAAAAATCCCGTTTTTAATATTTAGGCCACATTTCTTCAAGATTTCAACCCAATTTCATGAAGATTGATGTTAATACTACCATAAATTGATGTTTTTGAGTCAAGAATCTTACCTCCGACGAATACCCGATGACTTCTCAGGTGATTTCCTCGAGTTTTCTTCTCTCTAGGGCTCAAATGTGTGTTTTGGGGGTGTAAACCCGTAACTCTCTGTTTCTGGACTTAAATTCACTGCCAGAACTGATCCTTCTACGCGATCGCGATCTTCATCACGCGATCGCGATGCTCAAAATCTCGGCCTCACGCGATCGCGATATCCTTCACGCGATCGCGATGCACAGTCACCTTGCTTCACGCGATCGCGTCCTTCATTCCTGCGATCGCGTAGCACCTTCCCCCTGGACCCATTTCTTATTCTATGCGATCGCGTAGATTAGCCTGCGATCGCGATTAACACCCGTTTAATTCTACGCGATCGCGACTCTTTACCCTGCGATCGCGATGCCTTAGCCCCCAGCTCTACGCGATCGCATCCCCATCCCCGCGATCGCGGAGAGCAAATGTCTGCTGCGTTTATGACAGCAGCCAGCTTTTCTCTTTTCTTCCAAAAATGGTCCGTTTGGACCCCCGGATTCATCCCGAGACCCCCGGGACCCCAACGAAAACCACCAACATACTCCAAAACATGATACGAACTTGTTCCAATCATAAAAACATCATACTAAACATCAAAATCACCAATTAACCACGGATTCAAGCCTAAGTTTCTTCAAAACTTTCAAAACTAACATTCAACCCAAAACCCGGTCAAACGATGTCCGAATGACCTGAAAATTTGCAGACACATCCAAAATCACATAACGAAGCTACAGAAATTGTCGGAATTCCATTCCGACCCCCGGATCAAAATATCACCTACCATCCGATTTTTGCCAAAATTCAACCTTCGCCAATTCAAGCTTAAAACTATACCGGACCTCCGAATTCAATTCCGATTGTTCTCCTAAGTCATAAATGATCCCCCGGAACTAGTCGAATCATCGGAATCCGGTTCCGAGCACTCTAACTCAATAGTCAACTCTTGGTTGACTTTTCATATTCAAGCTTTCTTCAAACATGCTATTTGTTTCATTTTCAATTCAAATCACTCCTAACTCACCCGATATACTCTAATACTGTTTTAAAAGCATAATATATGTAAATGCAAGGTAACGGGGTGGTAATTACCGTAACGACGGGCCGAGTCGTTACATTCTCCCCAACTTAAACAAACGCTCGTCCGCGAGCGGGTTAAGAAACATACCTGGAGTATCAAACAAGTGTGGATATCTACTTCGCATCTCCTGCTCGGTCTCCCAAGTTGCTTCCTCCACGGGACGACCTCTCCACTGCACTTTTACTGAAGCTATGTCCTTAGATCTCAGCTTACGAACCTGTCGACCCAAAATGGCTATTGGTTCCACATCATAAGTCAAATCCTCATCTAGCTGTATCGTGCTGAAGTCCAACACATGAGACGGGTCTCCGACATACTTCCGGAGCATAGATACATGGAACACCGGGTGAACTCCCGACAAGCTGGGTGGCAAAGCAAGCATATAAGCCACCTCCCCAACTTTCCTAAGCACCTCAAAAGGTCCAATGAACCTTGGGCTCAACTTTCCTTTCTTTCCAAACCTCATAACACCCTTCATAGGCGAAACTTTCAGCAACACCTTCTCACCTACTGAATAAGACACATCTCGGACCTTCCGGTCCGCATAACTCTTCTGACGCGACTGAGCTGTGCGAAGTCTCTCCTGAATCACCTTCACCTTATCTAAGGCATCTTGGACTAACTCTGTCCCTAACAACCTAGCCTCGCCGGGCTCGAACCAACCAACTGGAGACCTACACCGCCTCCCATATAAAGCTTTATACGGCGCCATCTGAATGCTGGACTGATAGCTATTATTATAAGCAAACTCCGCCAAAGGCAAATAATCAGCCCATGAACCACCAAAATCAATGACACAAGCACGCAACATGTCCTCCAATATCTGAATAGTACGCTCAGACTGCCCATCCGTCTGTGGATGAAATGCTGTGCTCAACTCTACCTGGGAACCCAACTCTCGCTAAAATGTCCTCCAGAACTGAGATGTGAACTGGGTACCTCTGTCTGATATAATAGAAATGGGAACTCCATGCAATCTCACGATCTCACGGATGAATAACTCTGCCAACCGCTCTGAGGTATAGGTAGTACACACTGGGATGAAGTGAGCCGACTTGGTCAACCTATCCACCACCACCCAAACTGAATCAAACTTCCTCGCTGTCCGAGGGAGTCCACTAACGAAGTCCATAGTTATTCTTTCCCACTTCCACTCCGGAATATCAATTCGCTGGAACACACCACCAGGTCTCTGATGCTCATACTTGACCTGCTGACAGTTTAGACACCGAGCCACATAGCTCACAATATCTTTCTTCATCTTTCTCCACCAGTAATGCTGCTTCAAATCCTGATACATCTTCGCGGCTCCTGGATGAATAGAATACCGCGAGCTATGGGCCTCCTCCAATATCAACTCACGAAGGCCATCAACATTGGGCACGCATATCCGGCCTGCATCCTCAATACGCCGTCACTATCAATGGTGACATCTCTAGCATCATCATGCTGAACTCTGTCCCTCAGGACAGCCAAATGTGGATCATCATACTGGCGCTCACGAATACGATCATATAGAGATGACCGAGATACAACACAAGCCAATACCTGCTGGGCTCCGAAATATCTAACCTCACTAGCCGATTGGCTAGCACCTGAACATCATAAGCAAATGGCCTCTCCTCAGCTGGAATATATGCCAAGCTCCCCATACTGACCGCCTTCCGGCTCAAAGCATCGGCCACCACATTGGCCTTCCCGGATGATATAATATAGTAATGTCATAATCCTTCAGCAACTCTAGCCATCTCCGCTGTCTCAAATTAAGGTCTTTCTGTTTGAACAAGTGTTGGAGACTACGATGGTCGGTATACACCTCACAAGACACACCGTACAAATAGTGCCTCCAAATCTTCAATGCATGAACAATGGCGGCTAGCTCCAAGTCATGAACGGGATAGTTCTTCTCATGTGGCTTCAACTGCCGAGAAGCATAAGCAATTACCTTACCTTCCTGCATCAACACACAACCTATCCCCACTCTCGAGGCATCATAATAAATAGTGTAAGGTCCTGGACCTGTGGGCAAAACTGATATCGGTGTTGTAGTTAGAGCTGTCTTGAGCTTTCGAAAGCTCTCCTCGCACTCATCTAACCACCTGAACTGGGCACCCTTCTGGGTCAACCTGGTCATCAGGGTAGCAATGGATGAAAATCCCTGAACAAACCGGCGATAATACCCCGCCAAGCCAAGAAAACTCATGATCTCTGTAGCTGAGGACGGTCTAGGCCAACTCTGCACCGCCTCTATCTTTTTCTGATCAACCTGAATACCATCACGAGACACCACATGTCCCAGGAAATGCTACGGACTCGAGCCAAAACTCGCACTTGGAGAATTTAGCATATAGCTTCTCCTCTCTCAATCTCTGCAACACAATACTCAAATGCTGAGCATGCTCCTCTTGACTACGGGAGTAGACTAGAATGTCATCAATGAACACAATCACAAATGAATCCAAATAAGGCATGAACACACTGTTCATCAGATGCATAAATGCTGCTGGGGCATTGGTCAGCCCAAACGACATCACAAGAAACTCATAATGACCATATCGGGTCCTGAATGCGGTCTTCATAATATCCGAGTCCCTGATCTTCAGCTGATGATAGCCTGAACGAAGATCGATCTTAGAAAACACCCTCGCACCCTGTAACTGATCAAACAAATCATCTATGCGCGGTAGAGGGTACTTGTTCTTCATTGTCACTTTGTTCAATTGCCTATAATCAATACACATCCGCATGGAACCATCTTTCTTTTTAACAAATAATACCGGCGCACCCCACGGAGACACACTAGGGCGGATGAAACCCTTATCCAGAAGCTCTTGAAGTTGCTCTTTCAGTTCTTTCAACTCGGCTGGTGCCATTCGATAAGGAGGAATGGATATGGGCTGAGTGCCCGGCACCAAGTCAATGCCAAAATCAATATCCCTATCCGGCGGCATGCCCGGCAGGTCTGAGGGGAATACATCTGGGAAGTCCCTCACAACAGGTACAGAATCAATGCTAGGAGACTCAGCTCCCACATCTCTCACAAAAGCTAAGTACGATAAACACCCTTTTTCAACCATCTTCTGAGCTTTTAAGAATGAAATAACACGGCTAGGGACGAAATCGGTCGAACCCGCCACTCGATCTGAGAAATACCAGGAATGGCCAACGTAACTGTCTTAGCATGACAGTCCAATATAGCATGGTACGGAGACAACCAGTCCATACCCAATATAACATCAAAGTCCACCATACCCAACGATAACAAATCTGCCTGGGTCTCCAGACCCCCAATAGATATAACACAGGATCTATAGACATGATCCACGATAATCGTATCACCCACGGGGGTGGATACATGAACAGGTAAATCAAGACTACCACGAGTCGCACCCAAATGATGTGCAAAATAAGAGGACACGTAAGAATATGTGGACCCTGGATCAAATAGAACAGAGGCATCTGCATCAGAGGCAACTGCATCACGCCTGTCAGGAAGAGCATAGAACCATGCCTGGCCTCCACCAGATCTCTCCTCGCCTCTGGGGCGACTACGAGAAGACTGATCTCCACCAGAAGACTGACCTCCACCTCTACTAGCCTGAGATGGTGCTGAAGAGGAGGGCTGATCCCTCTGCCGAGTCCTACCCCTACGTAGTCGAGGGCACTGTCTCCTCATGTGGCCAAACTCACCACACTCATAACATGCACATGGTGCTGGAGAAGTAGGTGTTGCACTCTGGGCTGGGAGGGCACTAAGTGATGACTGACCCCGCTGAAATCCCTGTCGACCACGACCATAAGAACCTCCGCTGTGCTCTGGGCGGCCTGAATGAGAAGGTCTAGATGAGCGACCGCTGCTCTGCTGGGAATGCCCTCTAGATGGAGCACCAGCGAAACTACCAGAACCACGAGGCCTCTTGGCCTCCCGCTCTCTCTCTCTCGGCGACGATCCGCCTCAATGGAGCGTGCCATATCGGCTACCTGCTCGAACGATGATGATAGAACTCGCTCGCTGGTCGTAAGAATACGGATAGAGTAGTTGAGGCCATCAATGAACCTCCCGATCCTCTCCCTATCGGTGGGGATCATCCATGTGGCATGCCTAGCCAGGCGAGTGAATCTAAGCTCATGCGGAGTCACGGACATGTCGCCACTGAATCAACCACTCGAGCGGCGACGTGGCTCCTCGCGACGAGGCCGGGGTACATATTTCTCTAGAAAGAGAGTGAAAAGCTGCTGCCATGTGAGAGGTGCTTCTCTAGCGAGCCTACGCCTCTCAAACTCCTCCCACCGATCAAATGCGGGACCGGTGAGCTGAAATGTAGTAAAGGAAACTCCGCTGGACTCAAGAATACCAGCCGTACGCAGCATCTTCCGACATTTATCCAAGAAACCCTGGGCATCCTCGCCCTCAACGCCACTGAAATGGGGTGGCTGAAGTCTA
>JASVEL010011470.1:0-24185 GCA_032618575.1 Nicotiana noctiflora | reverse complement strand
TCGAAGGCTTGTTAAGGAACGCAGCAAGGGCCAACGAAGGGTGGAAAATGAAAGGAGTTTTCTGGTCCCCCCTAAGACGGGTGGTGCTTGTGGGGGTGGGGGTGTGCCATGACGAAACAAAGGAATGAAATGCCATTTTGCGTTGGATGCTCTTTAACTTCCCCACAATGATGGCTCTATTGTCTTGGGGAGCGTTGAAGCTTGCTTCTTCGAAATACTTTTCTTGGTCATCAATACAACCTATTCTTAATGGAACCGATCTTATTCTTTGAACAATCGAAATTTCATACTTCTGTCGGATCCTCCCTATCTCCTGATCGAGCTTGTGTAGGTAGATGTTGCCTGGTAGGGCCAATAGTAATACACTGTGTGAGACTGAGTAAGGGCCTTTCTCACCTCCTATGGGTCGTCCGGCGGAAAAGACTATCTGAATGGGGTAAAAGAACATGGGATCGTCGATCTCTTCCTTAAAGATTGGGATGAGTCGATGTTAATCGATGGTGTAAAAACACTTCCTGATGTCTACGGGTAGAACTACTGTGAGCGGTCTAAACTTCGACCCTAATTTCTTTCTTCATTTTGTAAAGGGGAGAAAAGCCCGTTTTTTGCTCCCTCTATTGATAGAAAAAGGGCACTCCTGCCATCGTTTCAGTGAATCATAGGGCTTCCCTCAGCTCAGTCTTTTTGGTTCTTGAGAATGGTCGCCACTTTTCCCAGGACCGGAATGATTATCCCTGCCCGATGGGTCTACATCCATCCCTGAATGTCGTCGGGTAGTGTTAACTTCCCCGCCATTCTTGCAACTGTCACCTGTAATCCGCGCACGTGTGTCTGCACCCCCTTGAGTTGACGAGAAAGAAAGGATTTCTCGGAGCAACCCCCAGGTTCCAGACCAAGAAGACAACTTTCCCGTATGAGCATTCGGTACATGTATCAGTCCGTGGAAGAGTGAAATTGTCACCACTACTAAGGATCCCCCCCAATCTTAGATAGGTCATCTTAGGGTTCGCCGCGGTTCATTGCTGTGCTTACAACAAGGCTATCCTTTTCCGAAAGCTCCGCAGGACCACCTACTACTAGTCTTCTGCCGGAGGGGTTTATTTCACAAAAATGCCGGGGCGCAGGCTCCCAAAGAGAGAATCCCAACGAATGTCAGATGCAAAGCCCCAAACCTCATTAAGATCATATTGGCATACCCTCCAAAAAACGAAAGAGCATACCCCACTGAAGACGAGAGTGAGTACAATAAGGCCATTTTTGTCCACCGCCCTTCTCACAGAGCCGTACGTGGATGTTACCGCTCATACAGCTCCCAGCCAGCAAGCAGTTAGCCTTCCTCTACAAGGAATAGAAGTGTGGATGAATCGACATCCAATATAGGATTGTTGTTGTACACGATCTCTATTTTAGTAGTCCTAGCTATCCACTCCACTATGTGGTAGAGTGTTCGTCCCCACCCCTTCGCAGGGGTACCTTCCCTTTTAATTTAGACAAGGACTCGGAATTGACTCCCCTCGATTCGAGATCCGAAAGAAGGGTATGGAGTTTCTCCAAGGAATGCTCTCTCGTGGCGGTACACGGATTCTCGAGGACCCGAGCTCCACCTCCCATCCAATCGCCCAACTACAAAATAAGGCGAGGGATCGACGCCCCATAGAGAACCCAACCTTTTCAAGTAGGGCCTGAAAGAAATAAATCAAACCAATTTTCAGACAAAGAAGATAAAAAAAGAATAGTATAGTGGCTAGGAAAGCTCCGGAGATTTTATGGGAAATTGAAAACGTCGAAGTAAGCTGTGGCTTATAAATTGGAAGATGAGGAGATAAGGGGCGAAGGATATTCATGATATTCGGAAAGATTTATGTTCATTCGCTCTGCTCGCAGAGCGGTATACCTAAAAAAAGAAGCGACTACCTTCTTAAGCAATTCTTCTTTTTCTTATTCTTTCTTAGTTGAAGTTCCTATATTTGTTTTTTCTTTCTTTTATGAATGTTATAACTCCTAATTCTTTGGTAGCGGACCTCTTTGATAGTTTGACCGTTATCCCCTGTCTAACTCAACTATTCGACTGTACGGCTATTGTGATTGCGAGAGAAAGGAGGGATGGCCCCTTCCTTTACCATTTGATGGTTGAAAACAAAAGTGCTTCCAGGTACACGACTGTTAGGCTCATCCAAGGTGTATTTACGGAAGTAGGAGGGAACTTGACCGTCAAGTTTGAAAAAAGCTGGCCAAGCCTGTGTCACATTCTTACGTCAGAAGGAAGGGAGATCAAAGAAGTATAGGGCCGATAAGCGAAGGATCAAATCATAGAGATAGCGGATCTTAAGAGGGGGAAGAAAAGTAACCTCGGCGACCCAGAGATCGCGGAGTCCGTGCCCGTGCCGAAAGTCAACTCATCAGGCTCATGACCTAAAGATTGCAGGTTCGAATCCTATCCCCGCCTAATCAGTGGAACATTGTTCATCGGGATAGAAGGCCGGTCCCAACCCTTCTACAAAATGGGGCTAGTGTTCAGTCTTGGTTGGTTCCACCTCTTTGCAGGGTGATGACACCAGTAGCTGTTACGCACAGATGACCATTTCTTACACTATTGAATTCCAACTTAGAGCTCCTCTCCTTACAGTCAAGTGGCTTTCACTCTTTCTACTCTAAACTACTATGTGCCTATTTTTCACTTTTCACACTCAAAGTCAAAGGTTTCTTGGTGGCAAGATCGGCATGCCTTCTAGTTGTAGTTGACTTTAAGCGCACTTGAACTACTATAGTTGTCTATTTACGGGCTTACACTCAATAGTCAATCAATTCATTTTTTAGCTTTCTATCGCACGCTTCAACTATTTGTTTATATAGAGTGTGAAGTCTAACTAATGGAAAGTGCCTATGAATTAGTTCCAAGAAAGCGGCCGTTCACGTCAGGAATAGAGGCCATTAAGGATGTACTTGCTTTTCCTTTTTTTCGTCCAGGAAAAAACTTCGAATTGGGAGGGCGATCCTCTTGGTGAACTGACCATACCCCAAACCGACACAGGTGAACAAGTAGAGTATACTAGGGTGCTTGAGAGAACAATGTCGAAGGAACTCGGCAAAATGACCCCGTAACTTCGGGAGAAGGGGTGCTCTCCTATCTTTTGATTAGGAAACGGCACATACCGGGGGGTAGCGATTGTTTATTAAAAACACAGGACTCTGCTAAGTGGTAACACGATGTATAGAGTCTGACACCTACCCGGTTCTGGAAGGTCGGAAAGAGAAGTGTTATAAGCTTTGAATGGAAGCCCCGGTAAATAGTGGCAGTAACTCTAACTGTCCTAAGGTAGAAAAATTCCTTGTCGCATGAGTAGCGACCTGCACGAATGGTGTAACGACTGCCCCGCTGTCTCCGACATGGACCCGGTGAAATTGAATTCTCCGTGAAGATACGGAGTACTAATGGCTAGACGGGAAGACCCCGTGCACCTTAACTATAGCTTCGAAGTGACAACCTTAATCCAATGTGTAGGATAGGTGGGAGGTGGTGACACACAACGACCAATCATGAAATACAACTCTTTCATCTAATAATGCCTAACCGCCACACCGATCATTCGGGGGGAGGCGGGACACTGCGAGGTGGGTAGCTTATCTAGGGCGGATGCCTTCTAAAAAGTAATGGAGGTGTGCGAAGGTAGGCTCAAGCTAAGATTCTGCTCGTGAGCGTAATGGTATAAGCCTGTCTGACTATGAGATGAAAAGAGATGAAAGTCGGCCATAGTGATCCGGGAGTCCCGTGTGGAAGGGCTTTCGCTCAACGGATCAAAGGTACACCTGGGATAACAGGCTGATGACTCCCAAGATAACTTATCGACGTAGTCATTTGGCACCTCGATGTGGACTCATCACATCATGGGGTTGAAGAAGGTCCCAAGGGTTCGGTTGTTCGCCGATTCAAGTGGTACATGAGTTGGGTTTAAAACGTCGTGAGACAGTTCAGTTTCTATCTACCGTTAGTGTTAAAGGGAGAATTGCGATAAGCCAACTATAGTACGGAAGGACTGGGTTGTTCTAACCTATGGTGTACCAGTTGTTATGCCAATAGCAGCGTCGGGCAGCTAAGTTGGTATGGAATAACTGTTGCACCGCGGGAAATCCTTCTCTATACAAGTTCTCGGACGAGGTTTTTAAATAGAACTTCGATAGGCGAGGGGTGTAAGCACCGCTAGGTGTGAAGCAGTCTCGTACTAAACGAAACGACTTTTACTTTCCATAACAAAAATGAAAGAATGTCAACCTATTCTTGAAATTGCGGTCAGTCTCTCTATCTCTTTAGTTGCCGCCCCCTACTTACTCATTCGCAATTACTACCACAAGAAAGTCTCCCATATCTCTAAAGGGGATAATGCACTCCACGACTTTCTTATGTTATGGGGTCTCGAAGACTAAATTTAGCTTCCAACCCTAGTCGGCAAGCTTAAAAAAATTTCTCAAGAACATGGAGAGCGGGGACTTTTTAACATGGCAAAATATAGATAAAGAAATGAAAAAATGGGGGGTCGTGGTCTATGCTGAATTTTTTTTTCTTAGATAGAATGAATGGAAAAGGGGTGCTTGTGTTGTGGTTTTCATAGATGCAAGAATTTTTTTTTTCGAGAAAAGGTCCCGTCCTTCAATATCATGATTGGGTCGACCAGGCCAGATCATGAGTGAATAGAAAAAAAAATGTACATAGTTGTTCCAGCTGAAATACTTGGAATAATTCTACCACTTCTACTAGGAGTAGCCTTTTTAGTGCTAGCTGAACGTAAATTAATGGCTTTTGTGCAACGTCGAAAGGGTCCTGATGTAGTGGGATCGTTTGAATTGTTACAACCTCTAGCAGATGGTTTGAAATTGATTCTAAAAGAACCTATTTCACCAAGTAGTGCTAATTTCTCCCTTTTTAGGATTGCTCCAGTGGCTACATTTATGTTAAGTCTGGTCGCTCGGGCCGTTGTACCTTTTGATTATGGTATGGTATTGTCACATCCGAACATAGGGCTACTTTATTTGTTTGCCATATCTTCGCTAGGTGTTTATGGAATTATTATAGCAGGTTGGTCTAGTAATTAGGGGGCGGCCGTTTGGTCGCCTATGATACTAGGATCAATAGGTTCAAAATGGGTTTGTGCCGCAGGTGTTGAACGATGTACTCTACACAGGTGTGGGGTTACAGGGATAGGGCTCACAAACCCTTTCTTTCATTTATCAATAGGGCCCTGCCCTGATTGGTCACTTTTCTGGGCCGGGATCGATAAGTGGAAGTCATAAAAAAGAAATCTTTCTCTTCGCATCTCAGATCAAGAGGAAGGGTTTCTTGTCAAGATGGCCTATATATAATAATAATAAATTTCTCTCTATTTTATATTATTATATAATTATAAGAAGAATGGAAAGATTCGCTTTCTTTTAACCGGCTCCTTCTTCTTTGTCAATGCTTCTAAGGACCTAAAGGCTTGCCTACTTTACTTATTAAAGATACAAGCCCTTAATTGAGGAAGTGAAAATTCCTTTGAAACGCTTCTATCTTACAGGAGGAAGTACTCAACTAGTGAATGAAAGGAAAGATGACGCCCATGCGAAGTCAACTTATTCAAGAGTCCTCTTTAATTCAGGTAACTAATTAAGCGCATCTATCTACCAGCAAAGACAGGTTAGAATGATAATCTATGCTAGGAGTGCCCCTTACCTTAAACCTTAAGTAGCTCACTAAAGGAAGTGTGTAAGTAAGCAAGCAAAGTCTCAACCCGAAATCAATGGCCAGCAAGAAATAGAAAGGAGAAAGCCCATCTCTTTTCAGTAGTATGTAGCTTTACTTTCTTGAACTTCTATGGAGGGTTTAGTTTGCGCAGTTGAGTGGCGCTTGTTGAATAACTCTCGTAGGTCTGTTCCAGGGAATGCTCTTGTCTATTTCTAACTAGTGGTGGAGAGAGAATGAGAAAGAGAGTCATGAAAGAGAATCGATTTCAAGTAGCAGTAGAAGTAGATTACGTAGTAGTGGTAGCTTATGACCTCTCCTCTGAACCCTATTCTTTTCCACTAACATCTCGCCCGGTAGTAATAGCTTCCTCCTCTCGTCGTCCTGCCCTTATAACAACTCTGGAACCCAAATCAGTCTTGCAGGAGTGGTAACCCTTGTAGTAAGACTCTTCGGCCTCGTAGTCTATCTACTGATGAGCCATATCGCGAAAGAAGGGGGAGCCTACTGAAGTTTCAAAAAAAGGAATTGAGAATCATCATAGGCTATGTTTTAAGTGAAGGAGAGAGACAGGACTTGCTAGGAATTGAATCAATAGGCTCAGGGGCATGACCCGTATCCGCTGCAAGAGAATCCGCTCTTTGACACATATATTAGACTGTAGCACAAGAGATCATTCGCTCTAGTCCCGTAACAAAGCGAAAGAAGATTCATGGATAGAAGCTGCGGGTAAAACCTCGGTTTGCCCTCAACTATATATGTTGACAGGGGATAACTTCTTTGCTAGCTACCAGCTAAATTTGATACTATCTACAACTCCTGAAAGAATGCCAAATAGTGTCTCATCCGAAAATCCCTCTCTAAGGAATGCTTATTCAAACCATTTGTGGGAATTTGAGAATTTTCTTCTTTATCTCTTTCACCTTGCTGGAAGGCTGTTTATAAGCGAAAGGGAAGTAGAGGTAGAGGGTCCGAAGGAGAGAGGAGATCTCTGCTCTTATCGTTAATTTGGTATGCCTCCAGATCTGAATGTATACCCTAGGCCAAGGTGTGCGATCCCCCGAGCAGCTCTTCATACTATGGGGTTATATAATCTTCTTGACCTTTTGATTGAGGGTATTCAGCAGTGAGACTACCTTAAGGTAGGAGGTGATTGAAAAAGGGGAAGCCGGTCCCCTTACATAGCCATAATAGTAAGTTTTTCTGAAGTAGCTAAACAATTGAATCGGCTGGTATAGAATCAGCTGCACATTAATCTTCCTCTATTCTCTCAATTTCATTCTTTTTTATGTCCACATGTTTTCTTTAAAAAGGAAGTAAGGCCACCTCTAAAGTTTGAGAACCAGTTGGAACTTGGATTGCTGACTAATATAATATCCTATCAAAGAAGATGAACTTGCGGGTAATATACTGTATGTAAGACTGACAGGCTTCGAATGAGGCTTTGAAGAAAGAGATAGAGGTTCTCAAGAGCGGATCTTTAAAAGCAAAGATCGGAGAATTGTAAGAGCTGATTTGTTTCAATTAGGCTTTTGACAGGAGCGGAGAAAGATCTTATTTTAATTTAGGGGATCCCTCTATAAAGAATAAGGGAGAAGATCTACAACCTAGCAAACTAGCCTCCTTCTTACTAGCATTTTTCCATGTCCTCTCGAACCAGCATCTTCCAACTGAGTGCTCTCACTTCTCGGACTAGTACAGGTCCAAACAAAAGCCAAAGCTCCAAAAATCTAAGAATAAGTTCCTTCTCTATGGAAGAAAGAGAGTGCCACAACTATTATTTCAAAAGCTCGAAAAATCCTTCTGGGAATAGCTAGAAGATAGAAAGACCAGTTCCTGGCCTGCTACTGCTTCGGATGGATAATACGACGTTACTACTCTCCTTCCTGCTTGCCATTTCCTTTTTAAAGCTGCTCATTCTTCAACCCCAGGATATGATGACCTATTCTATCTTAACTTTAGCTTCTAAGAAACCTAAACGATGGATGTTTTTCCCCCGTCTTCCCAAACCAATTTACCTATTTTAGATGTTTCCATGTGTGGGGTGATAAGATAAAGACCACTAGGTGCCCGGTTTGTCCTTCTTCCCGCAAGAACCCTAACCCTTCATTCTATTCCATACAGCCTTGGTAGGACATCTATTTCTTAATTCTATAAACCGGTAAGCTCCATTTTTTTTATGGGACCTGAAGGCTAGGCTAAACCTCCCTCAAAGGGACGAAGTGACTCTAATGAAAGGAGGGGGATGAAGTGAGCGGAACTCTTTTTTCAAAGAACTGGCGATATTCCCTTAACTGCAAATTCAATAGCACCGATTATGAATCTGGAAAGAGAAGAGCACCGTCTACTCATACTGTCACACCGGCAAGGACTTTCACTTTCTAAATAGAAAGGAAGAGGTCAGGCCCACCTTTCACAAGAGTAGAAGCTCGTACTCAACACATGTATTCCATTCCCCATTATTTATCTTTCTCGCTATTAGAAATATCATAAGAGAAGAAAGAAGTTCATGTAGGTCGGATCCTAGCGTAGATAAATGCTATCCGACTTGAATGATCGAATCGATTCTTTCACTTTGTCGAACTCGAAATGGAGGCTCTCTATAACAAGAAGAGAAGATAAGGTCTTTTGGCAATAGAACGCATATTACTAATTGAATCTTTGGCCATTTTGTGTTAGAATTCAAAACCGGCGAGGCACTGCGGGATGCTTCTGATCAATAGAACACGAAGAAGAGGATAAAAAAAGCTTATTCAGAGCTTGAGAAAAAAAAGCTTATGATGAGCCACATCACAGAGATGCACAGAGGAAGAGAACGAACTTTAGCTTTGTTTTTCTCTCTTTTGAAACGAATTTTTCTTAGTCTCAATGTCCTTTTACTTACTCCTATCCTTTAAACTATAATTGGGTTACTTGAGAAGTATTCCCAGAAAATTTAAAAATAAAAATAATTTCGTGTTGGGCATGATTTTTGTGATTTTGTGTTGTTTTATCTTTTGTGTGTACGTTTATTTATTTAAATTAAAAATAAAAAAAATATATGCTGGGTTTTTGCATTTTTCGTGTTTGATGCCGAAGTCATGTGATTTACATTTTCAGGTGATATGTAATTATGTACGTTAATGGTAGTAAAAATAGCGGTGTTATAGGTTAGTATATATACATATGTGTGTATATATATATATATATGTATATATATACATATATATATATATATATATATACACATACACATATAATACATCATGAAGATCCGATCTGGGCCAAATTCAGTCTAAAAGCCAAGCCCAAACGGATTTCTTCTAATCCAGCCCAAATACCCGTCCAGCTTCAGCCTGTGTAACACTTGATCTGGACCGTTGGATTTTATTATCCAACGGCCCAGATTAATCCTTTAATTCTAATACACATTCAGCTTATGCCTTGACCAAACGACACCGTTTGGTTTAAGTGAGAAGATCCTGATCGTTGATCAAGTTTGATCCAACGATCAGGATTTAACTTCTCAAATCATATATAAAGCTCATTCCATACCCCGCCCCCCCCAAGCCAGACCCCCCCCTCTCCCTTCATCTCCCTCAGAAGCCCTCAAACACCCAGCGTAACGCCGCCGTGCTCCGCCTGCCGGAAATCGCCTCACGGCGGTTCCGGTAGGCCAATCACCACCAAACCAATGCCAAAACCTCCCCCTCACCTCCCCCATCACAAACCCAGCCTCCACTAACCTCGAATCATGCCGGAGCTCCTCGAATCTTCATTTGAAGATTCGAGTCAAACTCGAACCAATGCCAAATCACCCCGAATTCACACCACAGTCTCCTCACACCTCCCCCACACTCCCATTGACATTGGTTTGCTTCGAATCTAACCAAAAATGCAAAAGCCCCAAATCCGAGCCCAAGAACCCTAGAATTCCAAGATTAGGGAATTGGTCCGAGTTTAAGAATTTGGAGTCAATAGGCTCTAATTGGAGTGTTTTTCGTTCGAAAAACACTTCAATTAAAGCGTGTTCACTTCAAAAATGCAACCTCAAGTCCGAGGAAGCCTGAGTTCGTTCGAGTTCGGATTGCCTTCATTAGGTATTTCAATCTTCTTCTGTTTTTAGTGGTTTGTGTGTTCTTTGTTAGTTTCAATTGGTTTAATTCTCTTCTTGGCCGTCCTTAGTTGTCATTTCTTCTCCAAGACCTTTTGTTTTGGTCAATTGTTTTCTGTATCGCTTAGTTGAATGTGTTAGTTATAGGATACGAACTCGCGTCGATTAGCGTCGTCGAATAGTTAACTTCGCATATGTCCGGCATTGGCCGAGATTCTTTGAAGTCACTGTTTTAACAGTTTAAATTGGTTGTCATCGCTATGTGTTGTAATTGATTAGAGGTCGTCTTCTAATTGCATAGTTGAGTTATTTGAATTACCACACAGTAATTAGCATTCCTGGATTTGAATGGGACTGTTTGATTGGTTTGAAACTGAAGTTATGATTCAAATTAAGCTAATTAGGGAATCAGGGTTCAACACTTAGAGCATTTGGTGCCCTGCACATGAGGCTAGTCAGCGGAATCCACTGTCACAGCAGAGCAGCCCACCAGTGCCCTGCAATTACCAATTTTTAATTATGAACACCCCATACTTAGACATAGTTTAGTGGGTTGGACAGAAGGGGGATGGGCAAGGGACTGTTCTGCAGAATCTGGATGTCCTAGGTTTGTTTTTGGTTATAAATAGATAGGCATCAAAACTAAAACAGAGATATTCATGCATACATACAGATATTAGAGAGTACTTGGAGAATACTTGAGAGTATCTGGAAGAGCAAAAACAAAACAGTCACCCTGGAGAGAAAACCTGGAGAGAAATATAGGCAGCAAGAATACCTTTGATACACATATAGGAAGATACAGAGGAAAAGGCTACTGTTTCATAGGACTTGTGGTCACTGCTTCGAGTGTTTGCTTCAGTGGTTGAGTTGTTTGGCCATTGCTGTTGCTGTGGTGTTCGTTTGGGTGCTGTTGGTCGTTTGTGTTGCTGTGCACAGTGTTGTTGGTCCAGTGCTGGTTCTTCTGTTAGTTGTTGTTGCTGTGTTATTGTGGCTACTGCCACTGGTTGTGGTCGGGTGTGCTGATATTGCTGGCCTGGTTGTTTGTGGTTGCTCTTGGTCTATTGGTTGCTGGCTGGTTTGTAGTTGTTGCTGCCTGGGTTGATTATTGTTGTTTCATTGTTGTATTGCTGCTGGTTGTTGTTTGTGTCTATAGTGGTGCTGCCTGGCTGGTTTTGGTGGCTGTCAATCCAGTTTGTCACTGGTTGTTGGTCTAAGTGACTGCTGGTCCATTGGTTGTTACTGGTTGTTGTTGCTATTGGTCTATTTGATTGCATGCCATTGGTTGTTGTGGCTGTTTGGTATATTGAGTTGCTGTTGGTTTGCTGGTTGTTACTGGTTTACTGTTGCTGTTACTATTCCGGTTGTTGTTGCTGTTGGTTTACTGTTGGTTGTTATTGGTCTTTGATTGTTGCTGCTCCTGTTACTGTTCTTGTTGATGTTGCTGCATTGCCATTGCTCACTCTTCCTTGTTCTTCCGCATTCCAGGTACACACCTCTGTTATTGTAGTTCCTTGGTTCGACAAGAATGAAGTTTGAAGCTTATGCATAAAGTCTATTGAAACATGTAGTCGTCCAAAGCTCTTATGTTCAATTACATTCTGTTATTCTCCAATTAAGCTTGTATTGTTAGTCTTGGTTATGGAAAAGCGTAGCTAGGCCAAAGATACATTGTCGTTAGATAAGCATGTAAACCTGAATTAGTCTTCGTATCTCTATTCAATCTTCCCTACTCATGTGTGTAATCTCCAAACCTGTTAAATGATAGACCTTATGTTACAAGCAAGATTAGCTAGGGAGTTGTTACTCAACGGAATGACATAATTAGATTAAAAAGAGTCGGGGGTGCATTTCATGTGACCCGACCCCAATTTTGGGCAAGAGTAAACAAAGCATGTTAAGAACCACAGGCGCATTTCATGTGATGTGGTTCGTAGCAAGTTTTAAGTAATTTGGGATCAACTCTTTAGTAAGATACAGTGGGATGTAGTTCGCTTTAGATTTGAATCGAAGGTACGCCTCGCCCAATAGTTACACTAATCACATAGCCGTCATAAATGTACATATAAATACTTAGATTTCGAGATGCGTCGTTTCTTAACGAATATCACGCCTTTCTCAACAGTGTAAATAAGTAGTCGATCCGGGTGCATATTTTAGTTTTACCTTTTTTCTTTTAATACGGGTGTGCATTTCATGTGACCCAAATCCAAACCCCGAAATGTTGAATAAGAACATGTTGAGGATCCGGGTGCATTTCATGTGACGTGATTCGAAAGCATATTTTTAAGCAACTTTCTCTTTCGTAAATCACAACCAATAATAAAAGCGGTAAAGGGGTATTAACTTGCACTAAGTACATAATTGTAAAAAGCAGATAGATAAGCCAAACACGACAGTTGAGCGACCGTGCTAGAACCACGGAATTCGGGAATGCCTAATACCTTCTCCCGGGTTAATAGAATTCCTTATCCGGATTTCTGGTTCGCGGACTGTTAAATAGAGTCATTCTTTTCCTCGATTCGGGATTTAACCGGTGACTTGGGACACCATAAATCTCCCAAGTGGCAACTCTGAAATAATTAAAATAAATCCCATCTCGATTGTCCTTTAATTGGAAAAACTCTTTGCATCCTTGCGGGTGCGTAAAAAAGAGGTGTGACAGCTCTGGCGACTCTGCTGGGGATTTGGTTTAGAATTCGAGCTCGGAATAACTGTTGTATTTGGCATATTTTATTATCTGATTCTTTTACATGTTGGCATCAATGTGCAAAATGTTGTTTTTACTGCTTTGATATTTTGTGAACTGTACATATAAATTGTGCCGGAACCAATCTCCTCTCTGAGTCTTCTAAATCATGAAGAAGGGTGCACTTCGTGTGACTTCTTTTCTGTATAGTGTCCGATTCCCATTTTAGAACGAGGTTTGGATAAGTTGCAAAACCGGTGAAGCTTCTGTATTCCCGGGTTGCTGCCTCCTCCTCGGCTCGAGCTGTCCGCTCGGGTAAGCCAAGTCTAGAACAGATAAACCCAGGTTTTTAAACCTAGAATAACAAAGCTTCATGCCGGATCCCTAGTAGGAAACGTTTATTTGCATCATGTCGCATTTGGCTTAGGGGACTCAACACGGGGGTTGGGTCCGTCTAGGACAGGTGACCTGAAATGAACAGACTATCCTGCTACATCTTGTTTGTCTTGCGCATTTATCTGTTATAGACTTGCATGCTGACCGGCTTTAGAGATTTAAAAAAAAAATAAAAAATAAAAAATAAAAAATAGCTTACTTGTTTTCCTTTAGTAAAATGAATAAATAAATAATGTCGTTTGTTTCAAAATATGTGATTTCAAAATAGTTTGTTTTTTTTACTAAAAAAAAAAGAAAAAATTTTGTTTTAAACTTAAAAAAAAATGTGTGAAAAAATAATAAATAGTTTGTTTCCTTTAAAGATGTAGTTTGTTTGACCGAACTACGCAGGTTTGATTCTCACCACTAGGTGAGATACGTAGGCAACCCTCATCGGGTTCAACCACCCCTTTAAAAAAATCAAAAAAAAATGTGTGTTTAATTTTGTCAATAAAATCAAAGTGATGCCGTTTTTGCAAATAGCCGAATGTTCCGAAAGGACGCCGGAAGGCTGTTTTTGCAAAAATAGCCACTTTGAATCTTTATAAACAATTTTTGGGCACAACCTTGAAATATTCCCTCGCGAAAATGTTGAAAGGTCGTAGCCGCAAAAATCAAGTTGGGGTTACCACCCTTTTTCAAAAAAATCAAAAATGTTGAATTTTAGTTTTCAATAAATCGAAGTGATGCTGTTTTTGAAAATAGCCGAATGTTCCGAAAGGACGCCGGAAGGCTGTTTTTTGCAAAAATAGCCACTTTGAATCATTTTTAATAATTTGCGGGCACAACCTTGAAATATTCCTTGTGGAAATGTTGCAAGGCCATAGCCGCAAAATCAAGTCCGGGTTCATACCCCTTTTTGCAAAAATAATCAAAAAAGATGCCAAATTTTTGATTTTGTTATAAATAAGTCGGGTGATGCTATTCTTGCTTAAAATAAGCCGAATGTCCCTCAAAAAGACACCGGAAGGCTTTTTGCAAGAATAGCCACTTTGAGTCATTTGTAAATAATTTTGGACACAGCCTGAAAATATTCCCTCGCGAAAAAAAAAAAAAAAAAAAAAAAAAAAAAAAAAAAAAAAAAAAAAAAAAAAAAATCAAGTTTTGAGTCATCACTCAACTTTACAAAAATAATCACTTTATCCAATAAGCCATTACATGGCCGGTCCTTGCATAAATAGCCACTTTTGGCATTTGAACTTCTTCGGTCTTGTATTGGCCTGTGTCGGTGCTGAATGATGCCCCATAGGCCCCAGGACTAAATTTTGAATTTATATCTTCTTTATAAAATTTTGCAAAAAAGAGCCACTTTGTCTGAATAAGCCATCATGTGGCCAATTTATGAAAATATTCTTGTGTTGGTTTATGGTGATGCCGGACGATGCCCCATGAGCCACGGAATGAAAAAAAAAAATTATTTTTAAGTTTATCTTTCTTAAATAAATTTTGCAAAAATAGTCATTTTTGGCAAATAAGCCATTATGTGGCCAATTTTGTAGAAAGTCATAATTGACGCCAAAAATATTCTTATTCTTGTAGAAATCTCCTACACAAGTTTGTAGTTGGAGTCGGTTTCTATGGAGTCGACTTCTATAATTTTCCTTCAAAGAATCAAAAAAAAAATCAAAAAATCAAATAAACATCTCTTTATTTCTTGCATTAATTTGCAAGAACTACGCTCGGTCCGATTCATGCGGGGTCATGATACGTAGGCAATCCACATAGGATTCGACCATATCCATAACCAAAAAAAAATGAAAAAACTACAAAAAAAAAGAAGAATGATCAATAAGCGGGATACCTTAATGCTGACATGCTGGCTTTGTTTTGTTGTGTCCATTTCCAGAAAGGTGGTTGGTTGTGGTTCTGAAATAACTCTTCCCCGTAAGACGAAGTCAGAGGACAATGGCAGATAATCTCAAGACCGAGTGGGTTGGTACAGGTACCCGACAACAGCTGGTTGAACGGAACCACGGGTTAGTAGAGGAGGTCAAGATATTGAGACAACACGTGGCTGATATGTATCGGGCGTGGATGGATGGAAAAGCACCACCTCCGCCACCACCTAGCTCCCTGGACTCTGTCCTTACCCGTACCATGAACCCGATGCCGGATGATCTCCCGCACTCTCCATATATACCCGCCTATCACAACTTCTCCAGCCATTCGAGTAACTCAATTACTCGTCCCCCAACTATGTTTTCACAACGCTACTCCCGTCCCCAACACCACTACTCTCCCCGGGACAACCAAAATCGTACTTCACCTTCCAGGTACCCAGCTCCACAAAAGGCTTACCAACCCCCACGAACATACCGGAAACCCCCCGGGTCAGGTTTCAGGCCAAATAAGGCGTTTAGGGAGGAAAGGTTGTTGAAGCGAGAAAAGGCGCTCACCCCTATCGGAGAGTCCTATGCAAGTCTGTTTGAAAAGTTAAAACATGTCGGCTTGATTACGCCGCTCCCCGAATACACTCCCGATCCACGTGCAAGAAGCTTCGATCCTACTGCACGATGTGCATACCATTCCAATGTCAGAGGGCACGATATCGAGAGTTGCCGTACCTTGAAAAAGGAAATAGAAAGAATGATTCAAAAAGGGTGGTTGATTGTGATCAATGACGATGACAAGGAGCACACAAATCCCCTGGGGGGTGTACCGACTGGAGCTAAAAATGTTGAAGCAGTTGGCAGCCTTGGCAATATTGATGCAGAACTTAGTGGCTAAAATGTGGTGCTTGGTAATTGGGAAGATACTCCATCTCTTGGTCAGCTAGATGGAGCTTTGGTGGTTCGTTTTTGTGGTCATTTTTGTTGTCCGAGTTATTTTCAGGGTTTTCTTGTGGTCAAACCCTTTTGTCCTAGCAGTTTGCTTTGGTCCTGCCCAGTTTTGTTTCAGGGTTGTACTCTAGTTTGTTTTGCTTGTTTTGTCATTGAACCATTTCGTCATTAGTTTAATGAAGCTTTCGGTCTTTTGTTCTTCCGGTCATTTTATCTGTTTAGTTCTGTTTACCCTTTAGATTTGTCTTGTGCTCAAACGCCGAATCTAGTGACATGACATGCGCACACATAATTGTGGCTTAATTCTAAAAGTTAATCATGAAGCAATTGGAAGATGATCGGGTCATTTAAAGGAAATAAAAACAATTTGAGATTATTTGGATCCCGAGTCATGTGAAACCGGGGCAACTAAAAAGGAAACAGTTAAAGGCAAGCTGGCCAAATCGACGTGGGGTCATTCACAATAATGAAAATGAGAGTGTTGTCCAACTGTGCTTTAAAGATACGACGAATGTTAATTGTGTTGTTTACAATTGGCATGTTTTGAAGATTGGAATGACGAAGGCATTTTGTTCCGCTATCTAAACACTTTATCCATCGTCAATCCTTTGAGCCTTATTTTAAATTCTTTCATACCCCTCATTCGGAATTAGTTGCAAAGACTAGACACACAAGTTTGAAAGGCAAGAGAAGAAAGGGATAAAGGAAAAAGTAAAGAAAAAGAAAACAACAAAAAGAGATAAAGAAAAGAAAAAGAAAAGTGTGAAAAAAAAAGAAACTTGAAAAAGAGGAATTGGGAACTACGTTTGACCTGATTCCTCAAGGAGGATACGTAGGCGCTTCACAGCTCGGTCATAGTGTAAATAAAGAAATAAAAATCCCCAAGCTAGAAACCGGGGCAACAAAAGTTGTGTTTATAAAGGAAGATGTAGACTCCGAAGGTTGTAATTTTGAACCCATTTTGTTTTGTTTCGAGCCTTTAATACCATTTCTTTCTAGCCTTATCCAAATCCACATTACGGTCCAAAGAAAGACCTTTTGACCAATCTTTAAAAGAAGCCGCGTCAGGCGAGGGATAGAGTCCTATCATAATATAACACGCTGATTCTCAGCAGAAAAGACGCTGATTCTCAGCAGAAAGGAAATACGAGAGAGTCTTGGCAGTGACACCCCAATCCCCAACTAAAAGTGATACAAATGAGAGAGTCTTACCGGTGAAAACCTTCACAGGCACCATAAGACGACGAAAGCTGAGAGAAAATCAAAATGAGAGAGGCTTGAAAGTGAAAACCCTTCGGGCACTACAAGTCGAATAAAGGTGATAATCGGATGGAAATCACGAGACAGAAATCGTGAAAGGAAATTAACGACGGAGGATAGGCCATATGTGCATCTCATGACCAGTAGAGTTGGTATTCGCGTTTGATAAGTTTTATAGATATTTCTTGCTAGAGAGTCATTTTCTTTTTCCTTTGTCTTCTATTTTGTTTCTTTTTATCTTTCTCACTTTTATCAAAAATTCCCCATCAAGGTCTGTCTAGTCAGAACAAGTGAGAAATGACTTCAAAACTTGCCACCAACTTTCCAATTATTATGCAGAGCAAGGAAATGCCATTGACGGCAGAGAAGTAGGGTGCGAAGAAGATTATTAAACTGGGGCAGAAAATTTTCTTTTCAGTTTGAAAATTTTCTGGAAGTCAATACCCACTTGGGGAAGAAGGAAAGTCTTAAGGGAAAGTGGTCTTTCAACCAGTGTCATCCCCAATAGCCTTCAGAAAAGTGAAACACCAATTTTGAGGAAATGAAAATTCCCCAGCAGTGTTATCTCCAGCAAGTTCCGAGGTGGTCGGACAACACAGAGTGGTAAAGGAAGAAAGGAAAATTCATCTTCAACAAAATAACCCCCAACGAGTCGTCAAGGAAGGCGGGGAAGCAAGAAAGATGAAAACTATCCCCGGCATGAATATCATCAAATGATAACATCCCCAGCAGGGTCTGACAATGAAACACAGAGCAGGGAAAGAGGAGGAGAACCATCCTCAGCAGGAGCACCACAACCAGCCACCACATTTTAAAACTAACCAATTTTTCTTTGATTTGAAACAGGGAAAAAAGGGGTTGTCGACAGCAAAGCATGCCACGAAGAAGATTCTCAAACTGGGGCAGAAAATTTTCTCCTGTTGCGAAAATTTTCTCGAAACCAAATACTTGGTTAGGGAAAGAAGCTAGATAACGCGAGGAAATGATCTTTGAACCCGGTTATCCCAGCAGATTTGAAAGAAAGAAAACAACAAGCCGTGATAGATGAAATTATACCCCCAACAGACGGGACAAGACGAGGAAGCTTGCGTTCAGAAAGGCAAGAAGCCGGTATCGCCCTCAGCAGTCCTCGGAAAATGAAACATTGATTTCGAGATTTCACCGGCAGCATTATATCCTACAAGTTTTTCAAGGGAGCGAAGCGCGAGCCCCGAAGGAGGTTTGGAAAGAGGAAGAAGGAAAGGGGATCCCCCGACAGGGTAATCCCCAGCTGATGACACTTCAATCCCCAGCGATCTCGGGAGAGAATAAAGGTTTTGAAGGAAGTAGAAAAAGAGGAAATAAAGAAGATTTTCCCCAGCAGCATTACCCCAGCAGGTAAGTAATTAGTTCCAAAGACATCCCCAGCAGTCGAGAGAAAAATAACACAACCCGGGAGGAAAGCAATTCCAAAACAAGGTAATTCGGAGGAAAGGATGGCCCAAGAAGCGATGCAGGAAGAAGAAAGTGGTGCAGGAAGCAAAGGAAGGCGACATGGATGGGATGGAGTTAGTGAGATGTTGTTGAAGTCAGGAGCCCGCCTGAAGAGAGGAATGGCGATTTATTTTCAAAGGATGTTGTTGAAGTCAGGAGCCCGCCTGAAGAGAGGAATGGCGATTTATTTTCAAAAGTTGATGTTGAAGTCAGGAACCCGCCTGAAGAGAGGAATGGCGATTTATTTTCAAAAGATGTTGTTAAAGTCGGGAGCCCGCCTGAAGAGAGGAATGGCGATTAATTTTTCAGAGTTGTTGATCGAAGTCGGAGCCCGCCCGGAGAATGGAGTGGCGATTTAATTTTGAAAGTAGTAGTTGAAGTCGGGGAGCCCGCCCGGAGAATGGAGTGGCGATTTAATTTTAGAAGTAGTAGTTGAAGTCGGGAGCCCGCCCGAAGAGATGGAATGGCGATTTAATTTTCAGAGTTGAGTGGAAGTCGGGAGCCCGCCTGGAGAATGGAGTGGCGATTTAATTTTCAGAGTTGAGTGGAAGTCGGGAGCCCGCCTCGGAGAGAGGAATGGCGATTTAATTTTCGAAGTGGTAGTTGAAGTCGGGAAGCCCGCCCGGAGAGATGGAGTGGCGATTTAATTTTGAAGTTAGTGGAAGTCGGGAGCCCGCCTGGAGAATGGAGTGGCGATTTAATTTTTGAAGTTAGTGGAAGTCGGGAGCCCGCCTGAAGAGATGGAGTGGCGATTTAATTTTCGAAGTTAGTTGAAGTCGGGAGCCCGCCCGAAGAATGGAATGGCGATTTAATTTTCGAAGTTAGTTGAAGTCGGGAGCCCGCCCGGAGAATGGAGTGGCGATTTAATTTTGAAGTTAGTTGAAGTCGGGGAGCCCGCCCGGAGAATGGAGTGGCGATTTAATTTTGAAATAGTAGTGGAAGTCGGGAGCCCGCCCGGAGAATGGAGTGGCGATTTAATTTTGAAGTAGTAGTGGAAGTCGGAAGCCCGCCCGGAGAATGGAATGGCGATTTAATTTTGAAGTTAGTTGAAGTCAGGGAGCCCGCCTGCAGAATGGAGTGGCGATTTAATTTTGAAGTTAGTGGAAGTCGGGAGCCCGCCCGGAGAATGGAGTGGCGATTTAATTTTGAAGTTAGTGGAAGTCGGGAGCCCGCCCGGAGAATGGAGTGGCGATTTAATTTCGAAGTAGTAGTGGAAGTCAGGGGCCCGCCTGGAGAGTGGAGTGGCGATTTAATTTTGAAGTAGTAGTTGAAGTCGGGAGCCCGCCCGGAGAATGGAGTGGCGATTCAATTTTCAGAAGATTAGTGGAAGTCGGGAGCCCGCCCGGAGAATGGAGTGGCGATTTAATTTTCGAAAGTAGTGGTTGAAGTCAGGGAGCCCGCCGGGAGAATGGAGTGGCGATTTAATTTTGAAGTAGTAGTTGAAGTCGGGGAGCCCGCCTGGAGAATGGAGTGGCGATCTGTTTAATTTGGTAGAGGAAAGCGGTAGAATGTAACGTGAAATCCCCGGCATGAATCCAAGTTCATAAGAAGAGAAGAAGCATCAGAAGGAACGCCAAGTCAGACGGGATGGCAAGGAGCGCGACAAGATCAAGTTAAAAAGGATAGATAAGAACTTGTAGTACTGTAACTTAGTCTAGCTTCTTGTTTTTGTTGCTTAGCGCGGTGTAACAAGGAAATCAGCTAAGCAGTGGTAACAACAGTAACAGCGGCAACAGCAGTAACAGCGAGATCGCAACAGGCATGGTAGTCCCGGCTACCAGAACTTCCCGAACTACATTGACCTGATTCCCTTTTAGCCAGGGATATGTAGGAGACCTTGAAGCAAGGTTCGGTCAAAACTTTTCCAAAGTGCTTCATACGGAGTACTCGAATGGGCAAAATCGCTTATATCCGCTCACTTATCTTTGCACGAAAACTCTGCGTGTTTACGCGCAAAGAGGGGCAGCTGTGAGCACGTGATTTTTGCCTTACTTGAGAAGTATTCCCAGAAAATTTAAAAATAAAAATAATTTCGTGTTGGGCATGATTTTTGTGATTTTGTGTTGTTTTATCTTTTGTGTGTACGTTTATTTATTTAAATTAAAAATAAAAAAAATATATGCTGGGTTTTTGCATTTTTCGTGTTTGATGCCGAAGTCATGTGATTTACATTTTCAGGTGATATGTAATTATGTACGTTAATGGTAGTAAAAATAGCGGTGTTATAGGTTAGTATATATACATATGTGTGTATATATATATATATATGTATATATATACATATATATATATATATACACATACACATATAATACATCATGAAGATCCGAGCAGAATTGGGCCGTGTCTTAGTCTAAACAAACAGGCCCAAATGAATCACCTCAATACCCAGCCCAAATACCCGTCCAGCCTGTGTAACGCTCGATCTGGACCGTTGGATTTTATAATCCAACGGCCCAGATTAATCCATAAATCCCCAAATTCATTCAGCCTATGACTTAACCAAACGACACCGTTTGGTTTAAGTGAGAAGATCCTGATCGTTGATCAAGTTTGATCCAACGATCAGGATTTAACTTCTCCAAAACATATATAAACTCATTCCATACCCCGCCCCCCCCAAGCCAGACCCCCCCTCTCCCTTCATCTCCCTCAGAAGCCCTCAAACACCCAGCGTAACGCCGCCGTGCTCCGCCTGCCGGAAATCGCCTCACGGCGGTTCCGGTAGGCCAATCACCACCAAACCAATGCCAAAGCCTCCCCCTCACCTCCCCCATCACAAACCCAGCCTCCACTAACCTCGAATCATGCCGGAGCTCCTCGAATCTTCATTTGAAGATTCGAGTCAAACTCGAACCAATGCCAAATCACCCCGAATTCACACCACAGTCTCCTCACACCTCCCCCACACTCCCATTGACATTGGTTTGCTTCGAATCTAACCAAAAATGCAAAAGCCCCAAATCCGAGCCCAAGAACCCTAGAATTCCAAGATTAGGGAATTGGTCCGAGTTTAAGAATTTGGAGTCAATAGGCTCTAATTGGAGTGTTTTTCGTTCGAAAAACACTTCAATTAAAGCGTGTTCACTTCAAAAATGCAACCTCAAGTCCGTGGAAGCCTGAGTTCGTTCGAGTTCGGATTGCCTTCATTAGGTATTTCAATCTTCTTCTGTTTTTAGTGGTTTGTGTGTTCTTTGTTAGTTTCAATTGGTTTAATTCTCTTCTTGGCCGTCCTTAGTTGTCATTTCTTCTCCAAGACCTTTTGTTTTGGTCAATTGTTTTCTGTATCGCTTAGTTGAATGTGTTAGTTATAGGATACGAACTCGCGTCGATTAGCGTCGTCGAATAGTTAACTTCGCATATGTCCGGCATTGGCCGAGATTCTTTGAAGTCACTGTTTTAACAGTTTAAATTGGTTGTCATTGCTATGTGTTGTAATTGATTAGAGGTCGTCTTCTAATTGCATAGTTGAGTTATTTGAATTACCACACAGTAATTAGCATTCCTGGATTTGAATGGGACTGTTTGATTGGTTTGAAACTGAAGTTATGATTCAAATTAAGCTAATTAGGGAATCAGGGTTCAACACTTAGAGCATTTGGTGCCCTGCACATGAGGCTAGTCAGTGGAATCCACTGTCACAGCAGAGCAGCCCACCAGTGCCCTGCAATTACCAATTTTTAATTATGAACACCCCATACTTAGACATAGTTTAGTGGGTTGGACAGAAGGGGGATGGGCAAGGGACTGTTCTGCAGAATCTGGATGTCCTAGGTTTGTTTTTTGGTTATAAATAGATAGGCATCAAAACTAAAACAGGGAGATTGATAGATATACATACAGACACTTGAGAGGAGCAGACTGAGAGAACTAAAGAGGCATAGACAGTGATAAATTTGAGAGCATCTGGAGAAGCAAAAACAGGCAGCAAGAATACCTTTGATACACATATAGGAAGATACAGAGGAAAAGGCTACTGTTTCATAGGACTTGTGGTCACTGCTTCGAGTGTTTGCTTCAGTGGTTGAGTTGTTTGGCCATTGCTGTTGCTGTGGTGTTCGTTTGGGTGCTGTTGGTCGTTTGTGTTGCTGTGCACAGTGTTGTTGGTCCAGTGCTGGTTCTTCTGTTAGTTGTTGTTGCTGTGTTATTGTGGCTACTGCCACTGGTTGTGGTCGGGTGTGCTGATATTGTTGGCCTGGTTGTTTGTGGTTGCTCTTGGTCTATTGGTTGTTGGCTGGTTTGTAGTTGTTGCTGCCTGGGTTGATTATTGTTGTTGCTGGTTCAGTATGGTTGAGGCTGGTCTGTAGTTTGCTATTGGTGTATTTAGTTGAGTGCTGCCTGGTTGTTTATTGCTGTTTGGTTCAAGTCTTAGTCACTGATTCAGTGATTGATAAAGTTCGATTACTGTTGGTTGTTGGGTTGTAGCTGGTTCACCGGTTGTTGCTGCTATTGGTTTACTATTGGTTGTTATTGGTCTTTGATTGTTGCTGCACCTGTTACTGTTTCTTGTTGCTGTTGCTGCATTGCCATTGCTCACTCTTCCTTGTTCTTCCGCATTCCAGGTACACACCTCTGTTATTGTAGTTCCTTGGTTCGACAAGAATGAAGTTTGAAGCTTATGCATAAAGTCTATTGAAACATGTAGTCGTCCAAAGCTCTTATGTTCAATTACATTCTGTTATTCTCCAATTAAGCTTGTATTGTTAGTCTTGGTTATGGAAAAGCGTAGCTAGGCCAAAGATACATTGTCGTTAGATAAGCATGTAAACCTGAATTAGTCTTCGTATCTCTATTCAATCTTCCCTACTCATGTGTGTAATCTCCAAACCTGTTAAATGATAGACCTTATGTTACAAGCAAGATTAGCTAGGGAGTTGTTACTCAACGGAATGACATAATTAGATTAAAAAGAGTCGGGGGTGCATTTCATGTGACCCGACCCCAATTTTGGGCAAGAGTAAACAAAGCATGTTAAGAACCACAGGCGCATTTCATGTGATGTGGTTCGTAGCAAGTTTTAAGTAATTTGGAATCAACTCTTAAGTAAGATACAGTGGGATGTAGTTCGCTTTAGATTTGAATCAAAGGTACGCCTCGCCCAATAGTTACACTAATCACATAGCCGTCATAAATGTACATATAAATACTTAGATTTCGAGATGCGTCGTTTCTTAACGAATATCACGCCTTTCTCAACAGTGTAAATAAGTAGTCGATCCGGGTGCATATTTTAGTTTTACCTTTTTTTCTTTTTAATACGGGTGTGCATTTCATGTGACCCAAATCCAAACCCCGAAATGATTGAATAAGAATATGTTGAGGATCCGGGTGCATTTCATGTGACGTGATTCGAAAGCATATTTTTAAGCAATTTTCTCTTTCGTAAATCACAACCAATAATAAAAGCGGTAGAGGGGTATTAACTTGCACTAAGTACATAATTGTAAAAAGCAGATAGATAAGCCAAACACGACAGTTGAGCGACCGTGCTAGAACCACGGAATTCGGGAATGCCTAATACCTTCTCCCGGGTTAATAGAATTCCTTATCCGGATTTCTGGGTTCGCGGACTGTTAAATAGAGTCATTCTTTTCCTCGATTCGGGATTTAACCGGTGACTTGGGACACCATAAATCTCCCAAGTGGCGACTCCGAAATAATTAAAATAAATCCCATCTCAATTGTCCTTTAATTGGAAAAACTCTTTGCATCCTCGCGGGTGCGTAAAAAAGAGGTGTGACA
>JASVEL010011469.1:0-97079 GCA_032618575.1 Nicotiana noctiflora | reverse complement strand
GTAGGAAAAGACTTAGATGAAAAGTCCACAGCCCAAAATTTTCTGAATATAGCTAGGCAAAAAGATGTATCACCCAGGAACATTAGTCAAGCTAAATCAGGAGCAAAAGGAAAGAAAAAGAAGTCAAGGGACAATCAGAATATTCCAACTGATGGAATCAAAACAAGGAGAGCTCTATCCAAATCACAAAATCTCTGATGGATGCAAAAATTTGGAATGTGAGGTCTGTAAATACTATGCAGGCATTTGAAAGACTGATTCTAATGCATATACAAAATCATTTTGAATTTATTGGAGTGCTAGAGCCCATGCAACAATCTAACAAAATTGAAAGGTATAGAAGAAGGATATGACTTGCACAAGCAGTTGTGAATGTATCAAACAAGATTTGGGCCTTCATTGATGAAGTGTATGAGGTGGATATTATGTATAATATGGTGCAACAACTGACACTGAAACTGTTTCATACTGAGACACATGTAGAGTTAGTGTTAACTCTAGTGTATGCAAAATGTGACCACCTATAAAGAATAGAATTGTGGGATTCTATGTATGCTATGTCGAGAGACATTACAGCCCCTTGGATGGTTGGGGGTGACTTCAATATTATTTGGGATAAGGAAGAGAAGTTTGGAGGACTACCTGTTTTTTTAAATGAGGTAGATGACTTCAGACAATGTATAAACACTTGCAATCTAGTAGACTTGTGTTTCAAAGGCAGTATTTTCACATGGTTGAATGGAAGATCTGAAGAGGATTGTATTTTCAAAAGGTTGGACAGGTGCTTTGGGAATGCTGCTCTACAAGATACTTTTCCTGGGCTAGAGGTTACTCATTTGTCCAAAATTAGGTCAGATCATTGCCCTATGCAGCTGAAATATGATATTGAGAATCCCCTAATTAAGAAACCTTTTAAGTTCTTAAACTTCTGGACCAAACATGCCTCTTTCAAGGCTGTGGTCAAGGATAATTGGACAACAGACTTCTGTGCTAGTCCTTTTATCCCTTTTAACTATAAACTTAAGAAGTTAAAGAAGGTTTTATCATCCTGGAGCAGGACTACCTTTGGAGATATTTTCCAGCAGATTGCTAGCATTGAGGAAGTTGTCCTAGTTCATCAGAGACAATTTGAAGTGTCTCCAACACAGCAAAATAGAGAAAGACTTAAAAGGGTTCAAGCTGAGCTGATTAAAGTCTTGGATTTGGAAGAGGAATTCTGGAAACAAAAAGCAAGGATGCTATGGTTTAAATAGGGAGACAGAAATACCAAATTCTTTCATGCACAAGTTAGAGGAAAAAGGAAGAGATTACAATTAAAAAGAATTCAAGACAGGAATGGTAGATGGCTGGAAGAAGATGAAGAAATTGCACAAGAAGCAGTTAGGTTCTATCAAGAACAATTCACAGAAGATGTAATGCCTACAGAGTTCAACATTATGGATCATGTGCCTAGATTGATAGAAGATGAGCAGAATGAGAAACTAATAGCAATTCCTACTATAGATGAAGTTAAAAATGTTGTTTTTCACCTAAGTAGTGAGTCTGCTAGTGGCCCTGATGGATATACTGGAGCTTTCTTTCAGACATGCAGGGAGATTGTGGGTGAAGATGTGCATGCAATGGTGGTAGCATTCTTTACTGGCCAACAACTTCCCAAATGTGTGACTCACACAAATTTGGTACTATTACCAAAAAAGAAGGAAATGATATCCTTCTCTGATATGAGGCCAATCAGTTTGAGTAATTTTGTTAATAAGATCTTTTCAAGAATCATTCATGAAAGGATGGTGGATCTACTACCTGGGATAATTTCTGAAGAACAGGCAGGTTTTGTGAAGGGGAGGAGCATAGTGGAAAATGTACTTCTAACTCAAGAGATTGTAACAGATATTAGACTGAGAACTAAGGCAGGACCAAATGTAGTGATTAAACTTGACATGGCCAATATGATAGAGTACCATGGTTATTTTTAACTAAGATGATAAGGAAGTTAGGCTTTTGTGAGAGATTTATTGGCCTAATCTTTGATCTAGTGGGTAATAATGGGTACTCAATATTGATAAATGGTCAAGCCTATGGTTTCTTCAAGTCCACAAGAGGAGTTAAGCAGAGAGATCCATTATCTCCCACCCTTTTCATTCTAACTGCCGAAGCTTTATCTAGGGGTCTTAATTCACTACATCAAAATTTATATTTTTGTGGATTTGGACTACCCAAGTGGAGTCCCAAGATTAATCACCTAGCCTATGCAGATGACACTATTATATTTTGCACTTCTAATGAGACATCATTAAGGTTGATGATGGAGGTACTTCACTCATATGAAGCTGCCTCTGGATAGCAGATTAACAAAAGCAAATCAGCTATATACATGCACCATTTGACTGATGAAGAAGTGGTTAGAAAAGTAGAGAGGGTAACAAGCATTGGGAGGCTGGAATTCCCTTTCACATACTTGGGGTGCCCTATCTTCTATGCAAGGAGAAAGATGGAATTTTATCAACCTATGATAACTAAGATACTGGATAAATTGCAAGGGTGGAAAGGGAAGCTCTTATCTGTTGGAGGAAGGGTTGTACTTATTACTAGTGTGTTACAAAGTATGCCTTTACACTTATTATCTGCTGTAAATCCTCCTGCATATGTGATTGATATATTACATAAAATATTTGCCCAATTTTTTTGGAGTAGTTCTGTGGGAGGTCATAGCAGACATTGGGCATCTTGGAAGACTCTATGCATGCAATATGAAGAGGAAGGGATTGGTTTTAGGTCTCTACTTGATGTATCAAAAGCCTTATTTTGTAAATTATGGTGGAAATTCAGAACAAAACCTAGCCTATGGGGTGCATTTTTGTGCCAGAAATACTGTAAGAAAATGAATGTCATTGTGGTACCATGGAAAGAAGGGTCTCATATCTGGAGAAAAATGTTAAAATGTAGAGATTTAGTAGAGCATCAGATTATATGGAGGCTTAGAAGGGGCTCTTCAATGTTTTGGTATGATAATTGGACTGGATTGGGTGCACTATATTTCCTGGTCCCTCAGAATTTTCCTATAGATGAAACTATCTTCAATGTTCAAGATGTGGTGAATAATGGGACATGGGATGTAGCAAGACTAATGCAAATTCTTCCTGAAGAGTTACCTAGTCACATTCTGGAAAAAGTGAACCCTCCTACTCAACATGATTCACCTGATATACCTTTATGGATGCTAGAAAACAGAGGTAACTTTACTGTGAAGACAGCATGGGAATACTTGAGAAGAAGGGCAGATGCTAGGATAGCATACAAGAATATGTGGGTGACAGGCCTACCTTTTAAAATATCTTTCTTTATGTGGAAGGTGTGGAAGGCTAGACTACCATTGGATGATTTTATGAAGAAACTAGGATATCAATGGCCATCTAAGTGCTGGTGCTGTGCAGATCCTAAGGAAGAAACATTATTACACTTGTTTTATAAGTCACATGCAGCAGAAACAGTGTGGAAGTTCTTTTTATCAAGGGCTGGAATTAATATACAGGGATTAACATTACATCAGGCAATTACTAAATGCTGGACTAAGTCTAATGTTCCAAGAATTAAAGCAATTATGCAGGTTCTACCATCATGCATAGTGTGGGAATTATGGAAGAGAAGGAATAGTTTAAAGCATGGAGAATTAGTATCTATAAATAGAGTTATTTATCAAGTTACTACTCACTTACAACAACTAGTTCAAATGAGAAAGCCAGGCCTGAGAGTACCTCACAAATGGATTGATATAATGACTGTATTGGAGAATTACACACCTAAACTACAGTATACTAAGGTGTTATGGGAATTTCCTCTGGCAGGCTGGATTAAAGTGAATACTGATGGAGCATCAAGGGGAAATCCTGGAAGAAGTGCTATTGGAGTGTGTATGAGAGATGAAAAGGGAGATGTCAAGTATGCTATGGGGAGAGAGATTCTTGAATGTTCCAACAATGAAGCAAAAGCTACAGCAATCCTGGAAGCTCTAAGGATGTGTAAAATATACAACTACACTAATGTATGGCTTCAGACTAACTCTATGCTACTGATGAAAATTCTAGAAGGATCATGGAAACCACCCTGGAGTATTTATGATACTATGGAAGACATTCAGAACCTAATGGAAGAATTTAATATTAAAGTAACTCATATTCATAGGGAAGGAAATAGACTGGCAGATCACATGGCCAATCATGCTCTGGATGTTGGAGACTCAGAGATTATGGAATTTAGGGACTTAGAGATAAAAGGTAGAAGGATTGTCAATGATGATAAAATGCAATGCCCATACTTAAGAGTTAAAGTTGCAAGATGATAGAAGGGGAAGAGATAAGGAGGATCAGGAAGAGGAATACTGTCCAAAATGGTTATTATATTCAATTTTTAAAGGAAAAGAGTAGAGTATATATGCTGCCAATGGAGATGGAGCCAAATTGTAGATCAACATTTATTCATCATACTCAAATCCAACTGGAGGAGAGCATGGTGGATTTAACTAACATGTTTGTGTGTATTGCAGGCTTGATTAATGTACATGTGATTTATGTGTTGATGGAAATTCAATAGGTGGTATTAGTGCTTAGCACTCAACCCAATGGATGGAAATTACATATAATCACATGTACATGGAGGTGGACTCCTTGGGTCCACAAAAATAGAGGAGTAGAGAAATTTAGGGGAGTATTTGAACAGATTGCAGACAGCAAAGTTCATAATCATAGGGAATATTGCTGGATGAAGCAATTGGGGATTCATATTGAAGACATCACCAGAGCTGACAGCAATGACAGCTGGATGAAGCATATTGTCACGACCCGGATTTTCCCCCAACATCGGGGTCGTGATGGCGCCTACTCGTGGTAGCTAGGAAAGCCACTGTATTCATACTATCCTGTTTTTAACACAATTTCAATTAAATAAATGCGGAATACTTTATCGAAATAGAAATAACTAATTGCAAGATGAAAATCATATTGAAATCCTCTACCCAAGACGTGGAGTCACCAACTCACGAACTACTACTACTGAATACTACACATAAGAGTTTGAAAGAAATATAACATAATTCTGTTTGTCTCGGAACAAAGAGACTACAGCTAGTAACATAAATAAAGAGAGAGACGACGGGCTTGCGGACGTCTACAAGCTACCTCGGTCTCATATGTGATCAAACTTCCACGCAATCGATTTACTACTGCTGCTCCTGATCGTAACCTGGACCTGTGCAAAAACGCACAGAATTGTAGTATCAGCACAACCGACCCCATGTGTTGGTAAGTGCCCTGGCCTATCCCGGCGAAGTAGTGACAAGCCTAGGACCAGACACCCACATAAACCTGTGCAATTCAATATATATGTATACCACAGAATAACAAGAAATAACTAGGTAATAACACAATAAGAAATATCTCAAAGAATTCAACAATTAATAACAGTTAATAAATTCACAAGGAAAACAAAGTATAATGGAAACATATGTAATATCAATTCAAGGAATAGCAAACAATTGCACGGCATCACCCTTCGTGCTTTTACTCTCATCCTCACCAAATAAGCAAATAAAGTACACGGCATCACCCTTCGTGCTTTTACTCTCATCCTCACATCCATAGTACGGCATGATCCTTCGTACATGGTTCAATAACAGGGCACGACATGATCCTTCGTGCATAATCAATAAAACATGGCACGGCATTAACCTTCGTGCATAAATAATAAAACATGGCACGGCATCACCCTTCGTGCATTATCACTCTACCTCACCCAATTAACAATCCCAGTTAAGGGCAAAGAAAGAAACAGTAATTCATAAACCGTCCCAACAAGGGCAATCAATAACTATCTTCACAACAAGTCTCAACAAGGGAGAACCATAACAATTCTACAACCTGACAAAGGTTCAACAATTCATCTGTAAATATATCTCAAAATAAGCATTTTCAACGACTCACGGTCATATTAGACGCCAGTGTATGGATGCTCGTCACCACAGCCCATACACCGCACTCGATCACATAACATATAGCACATAATCCTATTTCCCTCAAGCTAGGATAGAACAAACACTTACCTCGAATGTTTATGAACAATTCAATCCGTGGAAATGTCTTTTTCTTTCAAATTTGGCTCCAATCCAATCGTATTTATACACAATTGATTTAATATCATCAATACTACTCAACAAACTAATTCTTAAGACCAAATACAACTTTTACAACATTCTGCCCGGAATAGTGAATTTTAACCCCGGGCCCACATGGTCGGAACTCGGGGTTCGGACCAAAATCCGGTTACCCATCCTCCCACGAGTTCATGTATATGATTTGTTTCAAAATCGGACCTCGATTCGAGGTCCAATTTCCCAATTTATGAAAAACCCTATATTCTAACAAAAACAAGAAATTCTACCATGAAAACCTTTGATTTCTATTGAAAAACATGTTTAATGATGTTAGGAATTGAAAGAATTAAGTAAAAAGTGACTTACAATTGTTTTGATGAAGAAGGAATCCGTGAAGAATCGCAAATGGGTGTTTTTGGTTTGTAAAAAGTGAAGAAATGAACTGAAAATCGTGTTTTATAGGTCTCTGTGTTCGCATTTGCGAACATGGGTTCGCAATTGCGAACCCCGACCAATTTCTGGAGTTTGAAAAATAAGCTAAGGCTGGGAAGTTCGCATTTGCGAACTTTTGTTCGCATTTGCGAAGCCAAGGCAAATCTGGGGGCTTCGCATTTGCGAACATATGTTCGCATTTGCGAACCAGGCTGGAAAGGGCAGTGTTCGCATTTGCGAACTAATGTTTGCATTTGCGAACACGGGCAATAAAGGGCATTGTTCGCATTTGCGAACATAGGCGAGACAAGGGGATGTTCGCATTTGCGAACAAGGCTGAGCATGAAGGGTTTCGCATTTGCGATCGGGGTTCGCATTTGCGAGCCCTACCTTGATCTGCCCCCTTGGCAATTGCGAGAAATGCTTCGCAATTGCGAAGCCAACAGCTGGGTGAAAAACCAGCGGTGCAAAAATTCAGAATTTAATCCAACGGCCTATCAAATCTTTGCCCGAGCCCCCGGGCTCCAAACCAAACATGTACACAACCTCAAAAACACATTATGAACTTGTTCGTGCGATCACATCGCCAATATCACATCGTTTTCATCAAATCAAGCCTCAAATTCATGATTTTCATACTTTTTTTTTCAAAACTTTCAAACTTGGAACTCAAGGTCCAAAACATCTCAAACGATATCCGAATGTCACCAAACTTTACAGAAATCACATATATAATATTTAAGACTTGTACCGGGCGTCGGAACCAAAATACAAGCCCGATACCAAGGTCAATTAATTCATTTCCTTTAACAATTACTTCAAAAACAATTTCATAGAAAAATTCATAACATGGGCTCTAGGCCTGAGAATTCGACTTCGGACGCATGTCCAAGTCCCATATTTTCCTACGGACCTCTCGGGACCACCCAATCTCGGGTCCGGATCCGTTTACCAAAAATGTTGACCGAAGTCTACCATATCAATATTAATATCATTTTTATCCACATTTCTCATAGAATTCATATTTTCTATCACAAAATCTTTCCGGCTACATGCTCGGATTGTGCACGTAAATCGAGGAAATATGGAATGAGGTTTTCAAGGCCTCAGAAGCTCGAAATAATTAATAAAATAAGTGATGACCCTTTGGGTCGTCACACACATCAATAATAACTGTCACCTGGGCACACAGGGTGCTGACAGTAGTGTATACTGGATGAAGCACCTGAGAAGAAATCATCCTAAAAGGAGGAAAAACCAATTCTCAGGGAATCATATTTGTCTGCTTATACTCTATTTAAAAGAGTACATACAAGGGATCTTGAATACCCCATACAGATCAGTCACACACAATATGTTGATAACTAAAGTTCTACCATGGAACTTTAGTTGGATGAAACATACAGTGACTGATGAAAGTGAGCAGAAATTTGGGTTTATAATGTTATCTAGATGGTGCATCCTGAGGGAACCCCAGGTGGTGGTATTAGTACTCAGTACTCAACCCACCAGGGTGAATTTGGGGGTAACAACTAGACATGTCATTATTTCTGCTCAAAAATCTGAGGACCCTAAAGTACAAAAAAACCAACAAATAAGGAAACAGTTGCATGCATATTCAGGTGATCTACTTTTTTGGCTAAGGGTTGTCCAGGTGGTGGTAATAGTACTTAGTACTCAATCCACTGGACAGCTTTTAATCATAGAGTACAATTGTAACTCTACAGAGGTCAGGTTTACCCTCAGGGAGTATGACCTCCATTTTCACACACAACTGAATGCAGAGGTTCATGAGAGTGCGGACAGTATACTCCTCCTCAATATTGAGAAGGACTTACTGGATGAGGTACTTATAATAAATCTATTAGGCAGATATGAAGGTTTACAGATTACAGTGAAATCAGAAGTACATATTTTGGGAACATGCAAAATGAAACTAAGTAAGAATAGGAAAAAGGAAAAGTGTACAGGTGAGCTACATCTTCAGCTATGCCAAACAGCAGATATAACCCAGCAGTCGAGCAAGGCTTGTCAAAGTCATAAACGCTTACACCAGTGCAGCCATAAGGTACATGGGAAATACAAGAAAAGAAGGGAAGGTGAGAATCAATGCTACACATGTAATAAAAATAAGACAGCAAAAAAGATAAAAAGGAGAAAAAAGAACTTACCAGATGCTGGCTATCAAGAGGCTCATGTAGGTCTCTTCGTTATGACAGAACACCAGGAGTTCAAGGGGATTCGAAAAGCCAAAATAACAAACAAGTTAGATTGAAGAAAAATAAAAAGAAGAAGGAAAAAAGGAGAAGAAGAGTGGAAACAAGTACCTGGGGAAAGTTAAGTGATGGGATGAAGCCACAAGGGAGTCGAAGATCAAAAGACAGGTCAACAAGAACAGTGAATCGAGGTCTCGGGCAACAAAGAGAAAGAAGGGGAGATATGAGTCGAGAAAGAAGAAATATATGTGAAAAAGAAAACAAAAGAAGAAGAAGATAGGAAAATAATGAAGAATGGAGAGGGATAGGGAGATATACTTGGATAAAAATGCACCATAGTCGAGATGATGAAAAGCCGATGGAGATGAGAAGTATCAAGGGAGATGGAGATCATGAAAGTTTGAGGGGAGTCTTAGGGGAGATTGACAGGTTCAGATGGCGGCAGATCGGCACTCAGAAGTTTGGAGACAATAGAGAGGAAAACAAGAAAGAAAAAATCAGTAAAACAAATGGAGAAATAGACATTAATCGTAATAAAAAAAGGAAAAGGGAAGCACCTGGAGTTGAATCAGACAGTGTTGGAGCTCGATTAAGCTTGGAAGCCATTGTTAATGTTGGAGAGCTTCAGAGAGAGGGAGTATATCGAAGAGAGAGAAGCAAAAGAGGAAATGTATTTTCCTATTCTAATCTCTCATCAGAAATGATAGGCTTTGGTGAAGCTAACGGTCAGATGAGGATAGAGAGAGTATTGGGATTAGGAAAGGGCGTAGTTTGGTTGATAGCTGGTGCTGGGGAACAGAGAATTAGGTGGGTATATTTATGTTTGGAATTATCGAGAAGGGGTTTAAATGGGAGTGTTACGGGGCTAGCCTACATATGTGGGAAAAATGGCTATGCGGGTAAGTTGATTTATGTGGCTAAGGTGATTAGGTGGTTAAGAAATAAGTGGGAAATTAGGTAGAGTGTCTATTGGGTTAAATACATGAGATGGGCCGACCGAGTAAGGAGAATAATATTGATAGCCCAGTATTCTCGATGGTTAAGTGTGGTTTGGGCGGTATTTTTGTTGATAGATTTAATTCGGACTGGGCCATGGATAACAGGGTATATAATTGGGCCTCTTGGACGTGATCAGGCCTTCAGAATGGATTCATGTGAGTCTACTGTTTATGGATTTTATTTCTCTGCTATTTGGGATGTTGGATCAAGACCAAGGATTGAAATGGACTTCTGGATTTTATTTATCAAGATAGTAGGGCTAGTTTTATATTTAGCAAAGTTTATTAGTCATTTTGTGAGATTATTTTTAAGCATTTTGCTTAATCATGATCGTAGGTACTATGTAGTTTGCAAAGTTTTAGTTTTTCCACTTCGGTAGACATTTTACATTATGATTTGTATTTTTTTTATTTGATTTATATATAAAAAACTAGCCCTAGGCACTGCCTAGTGGATTTATAAAAAAAAAAAAAAACCAAACCCCAGAGAGAGAGAGAAACCGCGGCGGCGAGGATGGTGAAGTTTTTGAAGCCAAACAAAGCTGTAATCATTCTTCAAGGCAAATATGCCGGCCGTAAGGCAATGATCATTAGGGCATTCGATGAAGGAACAAGGGACAGGCCATACGGCCATTGTTTGGTTGCAGGTATTTCCAAGTATCCTAAGAAGGTGATCCGAAAGGACTCAGCCAAAAAGCAGGCGAAGAAGTCACGTGTCAAGGCTTTCATCAAGCTCGTGAATTACAACCACATCATGCCCACTCGTTACACGCTCGACGTGGATCTAAAGGATGTTGTCAACGTGGATGTTCTGCAGTCACGTGACAAGAAGGTTACTGCTGCTAAGGAGGCAAAAGCAAGGCTTGAGGAGAGGTTCAAGACTGGAAACAATCGTTGGTTCTTCACTAAGCTTAGATTCTGACCGAAGGTTGTTTTGGTCCTTGCACTGCTGGTAATTTTGATCTCATATGATTAAGATTGACTGTGATTTTGATGAATATGGTAATATTAGTAGTAGTAAAGGAGCGATGGATAATGTTTCTTATCAGTAAGCTACATTTACTCTTTTTTTGTTTTTGCACTGTTTTGTTTATGAAAGATTACTAGATCCGCTTTTAATTAAAAAAAAAAACCCAATTCCTAAAAGTACTGGTTATGTTAAGGCAAAGGGAGATGAATTCTTCTTTAGGTCATTCCCATGGACTATGGGATTTAATCCACGCGAAGAAACATCGAAAGCAGTCGTTTGGATTTCTATGCCTGACTTGCCTACGAATTTTTTCGCAAAAAAATCCTTACTGTCCATAGCCTCAGCTGTAGGAAAACCTTTAGCACTTGACAAAGCGACACAAGATAGAACGCGACCAAGTACGGCGAGGGTTAATGTGTTGCTAGACTTAATGGACAAACATCCTAAGCCTGTTAGGATTCATATTGTTGATCGCAATTCTGGGAAAACTGCTGCACATTTTCAGGAGATCGCGTATGATAACCTTCCACAATTTTGTACTTGTTGCAAACATCAAGGACACAATGAAAGATCTTGCTGATGGAGGATCGAGAAAAGTAACAAATCTGATGTTCCGGTAAAACAAGTTGAAGCGCTGGGTAGTCTTGACAAGCTAGAAGGTGACGCGAGGGATTATCTAAATGCCAAACGAGCAGGATAGAATATGGTTGAAGTTTTTGAAAAACCAGCTGACCAACAGAAGTTGATACACTTTCAGAATAATGTAAACGAAGGAGCTGAATATGATAAGGATGTCGATGGGAATCGAGGAGCTATTGAGAAGGCTGTTTCTGGTGAGGCAAGGAATAAGCTGATCGAGCAGCAGGTAACACAAATATGTGCAGGATCAAATGGTGTTGGTGTATGTAATGATCAACATGTTGTGCAAATTCAGAGAGGGAAACAAAAAGCCAATGTGATCAACAAGGAAAATTATGCCTATGACAATTTGGCTAGTGCAGCAGCTATACTGTCAACTCCAAACAGTGATGCTAATGGTATTGTGGAGGTTGAGAAGGTCCAACAGCAGGTGGAAAATTGTTTGGAGCATGCATTTGATACAGGCTCAAATCGAACTGTATTTGGTGTAGGCTTGGAAATTGATGGACAAGCTACTACTGGTACAGAAGCACCACGCATGAGGGCTGAAATTGTGGAATGTGCATCTGGTGGTTTTTTGAAGGCACCTGGAGGTGATGTTGATATTGTGGAATGTGCATCTACTGGTGATGTAACACAATCTGTAGCAGTTACTCACCATGGACAGATTTTAACTAATGTGGATCTACATGCACATAATGGTAATGCAAATTGTGCAGAGAAGTTTCCTACAACTACTGTAATACCAAAGCCACTTTTGGACGTGCAAGCAATTTTGCAAAAAATCAATGCTGCACCTGGGCACACGATAGATGATAGTGGGTTAGTTGCAATTGTTCGAGCTTTTATCGACAAAAATAAGACAGCAGATCACAGTGGTGCAATATATACAACTGGTCAGGAAACTGAAGTTGATCAACTAAATGTGGTTAGGGGTGCACGATCAAATGGAGAGGAGAACCTACAGCAGCAGGGACAAGATACTACTTCAACAAATAAGTTGAAAGAAGCTCTACGCAAGGCCAATAAGGACCCTAAGCTGCAAGCTCCAGATCGAGCAACTAAGTCTTTAAGGCAGGAGGCTAATTTGTCAAAGAATGAAGTTGAGGGTCGATCTAACACAGCAAGTATAGGAGCTGCTGATCACGTTAAGGTAGCTAGAAATGTAACATCTTAATGGAAAGAAGTTAAACCCAATAGAGGTCCAAATAAAACTAAACAACATGAGGGCACTACTGTAGAGGGGAAACAGACACCTATCGAACAAGATTTTACACTATAGCAGGTGAAGGAAAAAATTGGAAATGCTAACAGATTTTCAGTTTTACAAAATGACAATTCTAACAATGTGGAAAATGAGATAGAAGATCGAACTGAGAACCATGCAACACCAGCAACATTTATTGGTACATTGAGAGTTCCTACTGATCGAGCTGTCATTGGGGATATAAGTTCAATCGACGGTACAGATGAATGTGATCGAGCTCGTGATGCAACTGTTTCTGCAGTACAAAATGAGATAGTTGAAGAGTCAAGAGCAGCTGGTGGAGAAAATAAAGAAGAAAAAACAACAGACAGTGATGACTTGGAGATTGTAATTTCTACAGATACAAAAGAAAATGCAGCTGGGCAACAGATGTTGAACATTCAAACAGTGCATAATTTGCAGTCGCCTAATAATGCAAATGTTACATCTGCAACAAGCTTAATGGAGATTGTTGATCGATCTGGGGAATCTAGAGAATCTAAGCCTAATGAACAAGGTGATATTGGGCAGAGCTTAGTTACCAAAGCCTTGGGTGCTCGACAAACAGAAGCAAAGAACAATGTGGGAGTTGATCTAATTAGCAATCAAGCTCATAGCTCAAATACACCTGTCTTGCATTTTTCAAATCCTCATGTGGAGCAAATCATTAAGAAAGCTCAGAATGAGATGATGATGAAGGATACCATGTTCAAGCAACCTTTGGTTACATTGAACACTTATGTACATGACATTCCCCCATAGTCATTGCAGTCCTATGGTGAGTTTGAAGGGGAATCAGGGCAGCTCGTGATTTCAACTGGAAACAATAATGATTTTATAAGAGCAAACGTGAGGAACATTGTTGCTAAGTCTAAGTTATGGAAAGATCAACGTGAGGATAACGACGAAGAGGACTGGGGCGATGGTTTTATTGGATACTCCTCTGAAGAATGTGAGCAACAGTATGAGCAAGATAGTGCAGGGGAGGATCTGGATGAACCAGTCCAAACAAAGCCTCAAAGGACAATACAAAAGAGCAATTTAAATCTTCATGCACCAGCTTTCTCTCTAAGAAATTCACCTATTGTCGTTTCTACAAATGCAGAACATGGAAGGGCAATACAAGCAGCAAAAACGACACTCAAGCTTTCAAATAAAAGTGCGACTACAAGTCAAATGCATTTCGTGACAAATACTCCAGTTGCTGCCAAAAATGAAGTCGCAGGTCTACAAGATGAACAACAGCAACAACTTAATGCAAGGTTTTTTGGAGCTGCTATAACATATTCAACATTTGGACAACAACAATGTGTCGAAGTAGATACGACAAGCATGCAGAAGCGGCAGAACAGTCTAGTTAATTTGGTTACCATTTCTGATAATCCAAAGGAGTCAGCAACGTTAGTGACTGGACAACAAAATCGGGCAGACAGTCCAGCCATTACATTCAATGATAGAATGCTACTGGATGCATTGGTATGTTCGAAAACTTCACTGAATTTAAGTCCCAAATCTAGCACTGGACACAAGACAAAAAATACACGCAGCACACATTTGGTTGAAACAAATCAGGAAAAGGTAATAATGACAAAATCACAAGATGCAAATAATGTGATGGTGGCAAATCCTACTACTTTGGTTGATGTTTTTCAAAATGCCCCACAATCTATAAATTTGGGGAGAGAAATTTTTGAAGAGGGAGAGGAAGATGCCATGCTACAACAGTGTAGGGGTGACGCAGCTAGAAAATGTGATTTATCACCCATGCACAGTGGAAAAAGTAATAAATCACGTACAAGAGATAAAATTTGGGATGGTAGAGTGAATGATAATGATGCAAACATCAGGCGACCTCCAATGAGAAATGCCAAACAAAAGCAAATTGCCCAAACTACTTCTGCAAAGTCCAACCGTTCGAAGAAGCAAGCATGATTTTTGAATACATTCTGAAAAGAGATGTGGTTGAATACAAGAGTCTACATTTTGAAGACTTCACAATAGTAGAGAAAAGAGAGCACCTTGGTGGTTTCTTCATCTTTGTATTTTATCATCACATTAGTATAGTTCTATGTTTTATCATCACAGACTATGTTATAAACTCTGTGATGATCATGGAGTATTTAGTGCTAGCTAGCTCTTTCTTTTTGCATGCTTGCTAATGAGGTTTTTTTATGCCTCAATAGGATTAGTATGATAAGGCTATCCGGGTATTTGTTATATGGGTAACAATACCGGTGCTATTGTCCCCCTTATTTGTAGTTTTCCTATTTGTTGTAATTTTTCTTTTTGTTATTAATAAAAAAACTAGCCCTAGGCTATGCCTAGTGGATTGCCAAAAAAAAAAAAAACCCCAATTCCCAAACCCCAAAGCCCCAACCCCAAAGCCCCAAACTCCAAATCCCCAAACCCCAAACCCTAAATCCTAAACCCTAAACCCTAAATCCAAACCCCAAACCCCAAACCCTAAACCCTAAACCCTAAACCCCAAACACTAAACCCAAAACCCCAAACCCCAAACCTAAACCCCAATTCCCAAACCCCAAACTCTAAACCCTAAACCTTAAACCCTAAACCCAAATCCCAAATCCCAAACCCCAAACCTCAAACCCCAAACCTAAACACCAATTCCCAAACCCCAAACCCCCAACCCAAAATCCCCAAACTCCAAATCCCAAACCCTAAATCCTAAATCCCAAACCCCAAACTCCAAACCTCAACCCCAAACCCCATATCCTAAACCCCAAACACCAAACAATTTAATATCCTCCTAATTGTGGTGCACTTTTGTATGATTCTAAATAGATTCAAGTTGTTACAATTTCTGAAATATTATTAATTTCATATGGAATTAATTCGTAAGATTTATATTGTGTATATTTAATTATTATGACTAGTTTTGAATCTTCAGACGAATTCGCGAGGCAAAGGCTTATTGGAAATTTTGAATTGGTTGCAAAGCGAGGTAAGTGTAATTGCTACTTGTTATGTGTTGTGTATGACGTATAGGCATGGTAACGAGAATCTATACATTGGGGGTCGAGCATGATCGTGAGTCCTAAATTACTAAATTGATGTATTCTTATTTGATGCTTATGAGAACTTGTTTGAAGATCTTTGAAGCTAAAAAAGTAATTGTTATGACCGAGTAATTGTATCAATTGTGTTAAATAGAAATTCTTTATCAGTAATATATATTATATATTGTTGATTAATTATTATTGGTTTTATACCAGTAATATATATATATATATATATATATATATATATATAGATATATATATTGTTGATTTAAAGATTATTGGTTTCACACCGGTAATATAGATATTGTTGATTAATAATTATTTGTTTCTTGTCAGTAATATATTATGAAATGGGATCGTGTGGAACGCCGGGGATCGTGTGGCACACAGACCACTTATATATCAAGAAATGGGATCGTGTGGCATGCCGACCACATATATATCAAGAAATGGGATCGTGTGGCATGCCGACCACTTATATATCAAGAAATGGGATCGTGTTATATATTAAGAAATGGGGTCGTGTGGCACGCCGATAACTTATATATTAATAAATGAGATCGTGTGGCACGCCGACTACTTATATATTGAGAAATGGGATCGTGTGTCATGCCGACAACTTATATATCAAGAAATGGGATCGTGTGGCACGGCGACCACAATTTATATAATTGTTGGCATTTGCCATAGTTGTCGGTTGCCTATTATATACTCTTATTGGCCATAGTTGCCGGTGACATATTGATAAATGAGATTATATTGAATTGGGAGCGAGTGGTACGCCTACCACAATATACAAAATGAAATGGGATCGAGTTGCACGCCGCAACGGTGTTAAATAAGATTGGAACAGGTTCCTCTGGCAACGAGATGTGATCTAAAAGTGAAATCTGCCATTGTTTTCCTTATTCTTGTTAGTGGTTGGATTTTGATTCCTTATAATGGTGATGTCGTGCACTTTCTACTGCTGTGTTTATTTGTGATTATCAATTCAAGTGTTTAAAATGTTTGAATTCTTTTACTGTTGTGACCCTTCGTGTTAGAACCTACAGTGTCTGCAGTATTTCACTACATATATATATATATATATGAACTGAGTAACAAGAGAATATTGTTGTGCAATGTGAAATAGAAATATGTTGGCACAAGGTGCCGGGGAAATATTATAGTTTTGTTTGATTGCATGTGAGTTGTCCGTGCGGTTGTAACATAAATATGGGCATGAGATGCCGGAAAAAATAAAAATAAAAAGTGGGCCGAGACCTATAATATTATGATTTTGAAATGAGACGTCACAAGGTGACCTTTACCCGAAAGAATTATATTCGAAAGATACTTATTTGAAGGAAATATATTCGAAACATATTATTGAAAACATATTATCCTAGAGATTATTACTTGGAGGATTTATAGGCGAAGTATTTATCTTTGAAACAATCGATTAATTGATTGCACTTGTATTTATTATTTGTTGAGAAGCATTTGTGGTGTTATTGTTGCCAGCTATTATATCTCTAGTAGATCATTATTTCCATTATTGTAATTTGCTTCATATTATTTTGTACGTTATAAACTGCACAGGTTTATGTGAGTGTCTGTTCATAGCCTTGTCACTACTTCGCCGGGGTAGGCTAGACACTTATCAGCACATTCATTGCACTTGTATTTATTATTTGTTGAGAAGCATTGGTGGTGTTCTTGTTGTAAACTATTATATGTCTTGTAGTTCATTATTGCCATTATTGTAATTTTCTTCCTATTATTTTGTACGTTATAAACTGCATAGGTTTATGTGAGTGTCTGGTCCTAGCCTCGTCACTACTTTGCCGGCGTAGGCTAGACACTTACCAGCACATGGGGTTGGTTATGCTGATACTACACTTCTGTACATTATTGTGTACAGATCCGGGTATTTGATCGATGGTAGCTATTCGTTGTGGTGGACACTCAATATAAACCTGCTACAGCGTTCGCAGTCGTCAAAGTCACCTTCATTTGTACTTATTTCCATTCATTCCCTTTGATTCGGAATAGTGATGTAATTATAATGTATAACTACTCTTAGGAAGGCTTGTGACTTGTACTACCAGTTTTGGGAATTGTAAATCATTTAGAGAAAGTTCAGTTGAAGTTAATAAGTATAAATATTATTTCGGTTTATGTTAGGCTTACCTAATTTGAAGACTAGGTGCCATCACGGCTCCTTCGGAGGGATTTTTGGGTCGTGACAAGTTTGTATAAGTGCTCTAGGTTCATAAGTGCTACAAGTCATAAGCGAGTTTAGTAGAGTCTTGTGGATCGGTACGGAGACGTCTGTACTTATCTTCTAGAGGCTATAGAACTATTAGGATAACCTCATGTCACGACCCAATCCCCCAGTCGTGATGGTGCCCAACACATTGCTAGGAAAGCCCGACCATGCTATCCAATATACCAGCCAGTTATTAGTTAATGATGAACACTAAACCTTAATAACATGTTTTCATATCAAAACAATAAGTGCTGAAGTAGAAGCAAACAAAATACAGCCCCAACCAAATCGTGGTGTCACAAGTTTGAGCCTCTATAAATGAGATATCCTACGCAATTAAGTCTAGGCAGAATGAAAACCAAAAGATGATAAAGAGGAAGAGATCAGGTCCCGTGAACGTCGGCAGCTACCTCGAAGTCTCCTCGGAATAGTAATAACAAAGCAGTTGAGATAGCTCAACTGCCCTCCTGAACCTGTGTATATGCACAAAACGTGCAGGGGAGTGGGGTGAGTATACTTCAACTCAGTGAGTAATAATAATAATAAACAACTGAAAGTAAGAACACTTGTACTACCACTAAACAGTGTTAAGGGTAACCTCACAGGTAAGTCATCTCTACAGTGAATAATCCCCTTTTCCATTCCACATCCATCTTACAACAGTCCCACACTGACCTAGTCCTCACTCAAACTGCTACGTCGTGCAGCCCGACCCAAAATATATATTTATATATATGTATAACGCTGTAGCGTGGATCCCGCTCAAATATACATACATATACATATATATATATATATATATATATATATATATATATATATATGTGTGTGTGTGTATAATGCTGCGGCGTGCAGCCCGCTCAAATATATGTATAACGCTGCAGTGTGCAGCCCGCTCTATTTAACGTCGACGGCGCTCACCGGGGGTGTATACAGATTTTGGAGGGGCTCCCTCGGCCCAAGCGCTATGATATGGCGGTGTGCAGTCCGATTAACACATATATCACTACGGCATGCAGTCCGATCCAACACACACACACACACACACACACACACACACATATATATATATATATATATATATATATATATATATATATATATATATATATATATATATATATATATATATATATATACTGCAACCTGCAGCCCGATCCAACAATATATAACAACGCCCACTGGGAATGTGTGCAGACTCCGAAGGGGCTCCTACAGCCCAAGCACAATAATACTGCAGCGTGCAGTCCGGTCCACGTGTATATTATTGCGGCGTGCAGTCCCATACAATATATATAGTGCTACGGCGTGCAGCCCGATCCAATACAGATATATATAATATCTCACAGTGGGTTCTCGACCCTATCTCAGTCAATATAGACTTGACCTCTCAGGCCCACTCAGCTAGAATAAGGAATCCCACCCTAGGTAGTCTCTCTCAAAGTACACATCTAATACTGACTCATAATATACTATACAGCTATAATTACGGCTGAGTGTATGTATCCCACATGATATACGGGTCACCTAGCTCTACAGGCTTCCCTGGTATTCTACAGATCGGCACGAGGCCCCAAACATGGCTACTAGCCCAATTACACAGTTATAAGCTCAATCTCAGTCATGATAAACAATATACTATCAATTGGGAAGGACCAAGTCCAAATCCCCAGTCACAATACCACCACGCTCGTCACACGACGCGTGTTTCATCTTAGCATAGCACTGTATACTGCAAGTACGGGGTTTCAAACCCTCAGTACATCACTTACTACCACCTCTCACCTTGAACCTGTAGAAGTCCTAGCTCGCTTTGTGCTTGCCTAGCAAATCAATCTCCTCGGATGTCAAATCTGCTTAAAATCAATGAGAATACATCAATATAGGCTAATTAGACATAACCCAATTGAAATAACTCGATTTACACCAAAACCCACGAAGTTGTCAAAATCTGACTTTTGGTACGTTTCTTGAAAAATTATAAAAGTTACATTTTCGGAATCCTTATCTCAACACGAGTCCATACATATAAAGTTTGTCAAAATCGGACTCCATTTGCCCATTCAAATCAACGTTTTACCAAAACCTATGCTTAAGGCAAAAATCCCCCATTAATTCTTCCAATTTCAGTGAAATAGAGGAAGATTCTAAGATAAAAACACGTATTTAGATCATAAAACTTACCTCCAATCTTTTCCCGATGATATCCCCGTAATTTCCCATCACTTTGCTCTCAAAGTTTACCCAAACTTGATGAAATATGAAAACCCTCGTGAGTGGAAATGTTAATTAACAGGTCTGTCCGCCCAGGTAATTACACTATGCGATCGCATCCCATTATTGCGATCGCATAGAACAAAAATTTGCTCGAATTATTTAATGCTATGCGATCACACACCCTCAATGCGATCGCGTAGAACATTTTGTCCAGGCTCCAAATTACTACTATGCGATCGCAAACCATCCCCGCGATCGCATAGAACAATTGGCTTCCAGGGACCCAGGGCCAAATAACCCTATGCGTTCGCACAAGTACCCCTGCGATCTCAGAGTATCAGGTTCCATACTTGTGCGATCGCATCCCATTTTAAGCGATCGCATAGAAAAACTCGGGGGCTCAATTTCATTCATGTCTACAATCGCATCACCTCTATGCGATCGCATAGAGTATCTGACTGCAACAAAAACCAGCAGCCAACAGCAGTTCCCAAATGCAAGAAATTGCCCGTTTGGACCCCCGGATTTGTCCCGAGGTCCCCGGGACCCAATCGAAAACCACCAACTTACTCCATAACACGATTCAAACTTGTTCCAATCATAAAAACATGCCCTTAAACACGGAAATCATCGAATCCAGGCGAATTCAAGCCTAAGTTTCATCTAAAGCTTCTGAAACCAATATTCGATCAAAAACCCAACCAAACAATGTCCGAATGACCTAAAACTTTGCAGGCATATCCAAAATCACCTAACGGAACTACTGCAACTGTCAGAATTCCATTCTAACTCCCAGATCACAATCTCACCTACCGTTCGGATTTCGCCAAAATTCAACCTTAGCCAATTCATGCCTAAAACTACACCGGACCTCCAAATTCCATTCCGATCGCTCTCCTAAGAAACAAATGACCTCCCGGAGCTGACCGAATTATCAAAATTTGATTCCGAGCTCTCTAACTCATAAGTCAACATCTAGTTGACTTTTCCCAAATATTCCTTCTTTTAAGAGACTATTTGTCTCATTTCCAACCAAACTCAATCCGAATTGACTCAAACTCACCAAACATACATATTGAAACTTTCACAAGCATATAACGGGGAAAACGGGGTGATAACTCACATGATGACGGGCCGGGTCATCACATTCTCCCCAACTAAAAAAAACGCTCGTCCTCGAACGGGTCAAGAAACATACCTGGAGACTCAAATAGATGAGGATATCTGCTCTGCATCTCTTGCTCGATCTCCCAAGTAGCCTCCTCCACGGGCCGACCTCTCCACTGCACCTTGACTGAAGAAATGTCCTTGGACCTCAACATTCGAACCTGTCTACCAAGAATAGCCACTAGCTCAACATCATAAGATAAATGACCATCAAGCTGAATCGTACTGAAGTCCAGCACATGGATGGATCCCTGATATACTTCCGGAGCACAGACCCATGGAATACCGAATGAACACTGGACAAACTAGGTGGCAAGGCCAGCTCATATGCCACCTCCCCAATCCTCCTAAGTTTATCAAAAGGACCAATGTACGTGGGACTCAGTTTTCCCTTCTTCCCAAACCGCATAACACCCTTCATAGGTGAAACCTTCAGCAATACTCTATCACCAACCGTGAAAGACAACTCTCGAACCCTACAGTCCGCATAACTCTTCTGGCGTGACTGTGCTTTGCGAAGCCTCTCCTGAATCAACTTCACTCTATCTAGAGCATCCTGAATTTGTTCAGTCCTTATCAATCTATCCTCCCCGGGCTCAAACCATCCACGGGAGATCTACACCGTTTGCCGTAGAATGCCTCGTACGGGGCCATCTGAATACTCGACTGATAATTGTTGTTGTAGGCACTCTAAGCAAGTGGACAGATCTCATCCCATGAACCTCCAAAATCAATCATACATGGACGCAACATATCCTCCAAGATCTGAATAGTGCGCTCAGACTGTCCCTCTGTCTGAGGATGAAATACGGTACTCAACTCAACCCGCGTACCCAGCTCCCGCTGAAATGCTCTCCAAAACTGAGAAGTGAACTGAATGCCTCTGTCAGATATGATAGACACTCGGACCCCATGCAACCTGACAATCTCTCGTATAAATATCCCCGCTAACCGCTCTGATGAGTAAGTAGTACATACTGAAATGAAATGTGCGGATTTGGTCAGCCGATCAACAATCACCCACACTGAATCGAACTTCCTCGAAGTTCGAGGAAGCCCAGTCACAAAATCCGTGGTAATACTCTCCCACTTCCACTCGGGAATAACCATACACTGAAGAATACCGCCCGATCTCTGATGCTCATACTTGACCTGCTGGCAGTTGAGGCACCTGCCTATTTGCCAAACAATATCCACATTTATCCTTCTCCACTAGTAATGCTATCTCAAGTCCTGGTACATCTTCGCGGCACCCGAATGAATGGAATACCGTGAGCTGTGAGCCTCCTCTAATATCTACTCTCGAAGGCCATCTACATTGGGCACGCAGATACGATCCTGCACCCTTAGAACACCATCACCATCGATAGTCACATCTCTAGCATCTTTGTGCAGAATTCTGTCCTTAAGGACAAGCAGATGTGGATCATCATACTGACGCTCTCTCCGAGAAACAACACAAGCCAATAGTCGGCTCGGCTTAGAAATATCCAACCTCACTAGCCGATTGGCTAGAGCCTGTACATCAAATGCAAATGGCCTCTCCCCAACTGGAATATAAGCTAAGCTACCTCTGCTTACCGCCTTTCGGCTCAAAGCATCGGCCACAACATTGGCTTTCCCCGGATGATACAATATAGTGATGTCATAGTCCTTAAGCAACTCCAGCCACCTTTGCTGTCACAAATTAATGTCCTTCTGTTTGAACAGATGCTGAAGACTATGATGATTGGTATATACCTCACAAGAAACACTGTATAGGTAATGTATCCAAATCTTCAGAGCGTGAACTATGGCTGCTAGCTCCAAATCATGTACAGGGTATTTCTTCTCATGGGGCTTAAACAGGTGAGAAGCATAAGCAATGACTCTACCCTCGTACATCAATACACAACCAATGCCAACTCCTGAGGCATCACAATACATAGTATGAGGATCTGAAGATTACGACAATATTAAGACTGGTGCTGTGGTCAGCGCTGTCTTGAGCTTCTGAAAGTTATCCTCACACTCCTCGGACCATACGAAAGGAGAACCCTTTTGGGTCAATCTAGTCAAGGGTGAAGCAATGGAAGAGAATCCTGAACAAATCGACGATAATACACTGCCAATCCCAGGAAGCTACGAATCTCAGCAGCTGAGGTCGGTCTGGGCCAACTCTGCACCGCCTCTATCTTCCTCGGATCCACCTGAATACCATCACTGGACACCACGTGTCCTAAGAATGCCACAGACTCAAGCCATAACTCACACTTGGAGAACTTGGCATACAACTTCTCCTCTCGCAACCTCTGTAATACAACTCTAAGATGCTGGGCATGCTCCTCCTGGCTACGAGAGTATACCAGGATATCATATATGAACACGATCACGAAAGAGTCCAAATATGGCCAAAATAAACTTTTCATTAGATGCATGAACGCGGTTGGGGCATTGGTTAGCCCAAAAGACATCACAAGAAACTCATAGTTCCCATACCTTGTCCTGAAGGCTGTCTTCATAATATCAGATTCTCTAATCTTTAGCTGGTGGTAGCCTGAACGAAGATCAATCTTCGAGAATAACCTAGCTCCTTGGAGCCGATCAAATAAATCATCAATGTGAGGCAGGGGATACTTGTTCTTTACTGTTACCCTGTTCAGCTGCCTATTGTCACACCCCAAATCGAGGGACATGACCGGCGCCTGACCGGGTAGCCCCAGTCAAGCGGACCTGGGTGCCTTTCATTCCCACGCGTTACCCCTGTGCTTACTATTTCTCGTTAACCAAATATCTTGCTAATTATAACTGATTTCACAATACACAAAAATAACCATACGAGCGATTCATTAACAAGTTTACAGTTTTTACAATGCCCGACAAAATATATACATAATATCGGAATCCCACAGCTTACATGTCTACAGAGCCTCTAGGATACAAAAGGGAACACAATACTTGCCGGTAACAAGGCTCCGGCTATACCTTACAAACCAAAATGAAGTCTAACAAAAGTGGCGTGAACCATACAAGGCCCCGAGGAAGAAAGGGGCTCACCAAAACGGGCAGTGGAAGATGAAGGATACTACTGTCGATGAGCTGAAGTGCCTGCTACTGATCCACCTACAATCATAACACGAATGTAGCGTCCCCAGCAAAAGGGACGTCAGTACACTTGAATTGTACTGGTATGTATGGACAAACTTTTTCCCAAGTAAACTCAAGCCGTTAAACAAGAACCACGATGACAAGACAGCCAATAAATTACATCAAGAATCAATTAAGCCAGCTAACCATGTCTTTCACATTTTACTCATTTCAGGTACGTCTCAACACAAAGCATGTTTAAGGTCAACAAGTAGAACAGCAACCAATCAACCACATAAATCACAAGTAGTCAAACAAAGGGGCAATCAGTGCCCCACAGGTTGCAAACTCTCATGTTGTCTCCTTTCACAATTTCATATCAATGATTTTATATCAATTTCATTAGCGATTTCGATCGCTTTCCATCCTTATTACCTCGTCCAGCCTTATTACCTCGGCCACCCTTATCACCCTAACCCGCACCTTATTTCTTCATGTTGCGGCGTGCAACCCGATCCCACCGTACAGTTTCAAACACAACAATCACAAACAGCAGATAAGGCACTACGCACAATTACAACAAGTTCAAATAAGCAACTTACAAATTGGTTCATGTTCTCAATTTCTTCTCAAACCAATATTACAACCAAGTTACAATGTTTCCAAAATCGAGAATGTTCATACCGTTATGTTCAACAACTTACCACACCTCAAGTGTTTCATTACTTTTCCACAAGGTACGATATATGCCATCATAACCATTTTTCACAATTCATTACCAAATTCAACTCTCATTTATCTTCCGGTTCATATCTCATACTACATCACTCATAGTTCAATAGAAAATTTTAATATCCAACAACAACATCAAGAATTTCACACAATTTGTCAAATTAACACGAACAAAACAAATTTCACACATATGGGCGATTTCACAAGAATCAAAATTAGCCATACATACCTGGTATCGAGTTTTCTTCCTTTAACTTCCTACTTTATGCTTACCTAAGCTATCGTAGCTTTGCCGATCTTGTTTCGCATATTCTTACGCCTATTCACTTCCTCTTTACAAAAAATCAAGTTCAATAATCATGCATGAGTATAAAATTCCATTTTCAAAAGCTATTATATGCAAACCTCTCTTTACCCATTTTAAAACTGAAAATTAGAGAAAATAGTTAGGGTTTTTACCTTGAAATGATTTGGGGAAGTTGAATCTTTGCCCTAGAATCCTTTGGACTAAATGGTTAGAACTATCTTGAAGATGAAAGACTTCTCTCTCTAAATACCCTCTCTTCTTTCTCTAATTTTGGTAAGAAGATATGATAAAAATCAAGGAGAAAGGTGTTATATTAAAGAAGGGGTCGGGTCGAATTTTATAAAAATTTTGGGCCGGGTCAATTTTGCGGTCGCATCTGCGATCGCAGAATCGACATGCGGCCCGCATAATGACCCCGGAATTGCCTCAAAATTTCCACGGGATCTTTTACGGAACGCGACCAAAATGCGGTCCGCATTCTTGATCTACGATCGCAGAGTGCACCGCAGATTTGGCACTCAAAAACCTTCGAGAATTTATGCGGTAGATCTGCGGTCTGCAGATCCATTCTGCTATTGCATATCGACCGCATTCCTAACACATTATTCGGACCATGACACCACATCTACTAGGTTTTATGCACAAAAGTTTTACGGGGCTTTACATCCTCCCCCTCTTAAGATCATTCTTCCTCGAATGAGGATTTTGAAAATGAGTTGGTTTTGAAAGACATGATATGCAAACTATCAAAATTTTAACTAACTCTTATATTTTATAAAAATTTTGCCAGAGTTTCCTTTGTATTATGGACATATCCACCTGTCAGAGGGCCCCCGAAAAAAAATTACCAAACAACAATACACAAATACAACAGTTTCCCCAACTTGTATACACTTTCTTACCTCCACAAATGCACATATTCTATCACATTGTTACAATTGCACATAAACTAGTTACTTCAATGAGTTCTTACCTTATTTAACCATCTTAATACACCGTGTACACACAAAAAAACCATTACCAATCTACACTTACTATTAGTTGTTTATTTAGCACATGAATCTTTATAAGGATTTCATTTATCAAGAAAGGTTCAAGTGACCCAAGGTAACAACACATTTAACTCATTACAAAATGAAGGAGACTTTACTAATACTAAGAGGGAAACAACATGGACAAGATGGCAGTTACTAGGAGTAGAAGGGTCACCTAATTTCTTCTAAGCTTGATCAAACAAATGGGGGTACTTCTCCTTCATCTCTTTTTCTGCTTCCTATGTGGCCTCCTCAACTTGTTGACTTCGCCACAACTAACAGAGGCAACTTCCTTATTTCTCAACTTACGGAATTGTCTATCAAGAATGACAATTGGAACTTATTCATATGTTAAATCTTCATTAACCTCAATAGCCTCGACTGGCATGATGGTGGATGGATCTCCAATCACTTTCTTCAACATGGACACATAGAATACCGGGTGCACTGATGACATCTCAGGGAGGCAACTCCAGCCTATAAGCAACTTGACCAATCCTTTGAACGATCCGATATGGCCCAACATACCTAGGACTCAATTTCCCTTTCTTTACAAATCGCACGACTCCCTTCATAGGAGATACCCTCAAGAACACCCAATCATCGACTTTAAAGTACAAATCCCATCGGCGAACGTCTACATAGGATTTTTGGCGACTCTGTGCAGTTTTCATCCTTTCCTGAATAACCTTAACTTTTTCCATAGCTTCGTACACCATATCTGGCCCTAGCAATTCCTCTTCACCTACCTTAAGCCACCCGATTGGTGACCTATACATTCTCCCGTACAATGTCTCAAACGGGTCCATCTGAATGCTAGCATGATAGCTGTTATTATAAGCAAATTCTATTAGTGGCAAGTGTTCATCCCAATTACCTTTGAAGTCTAAGACACAAGCCCGCAACATATCTTCAAGCGTCTGAATGGTCCGTTCAGCCTGACCGTCGGTCTGCGGATGGAAAGCTGTGCTGAGATTCACCTGAGTTCCCAAACCTTGCTGAAACTTCTTCCAAAAGTTAGCTGTGAACTGAGCCCCACGATCCGAGATAATAGAAAGTGGAGTGTCATGAAGCCTTACTATCTCCTTGATGTACAACCTTGCATATTGCTCTGCAGTATTAGTGGACTTGACTGGCAGGAATTGAGCTGATTTGGTGAGTCGATCAACTATCACCCATATTGAGTCGAACTTCTAAGTGCGAGGTAACCCCACCACGAAATCCATATTGATCATGTCCCATTTCTACGTTGGTATTTCTATAAGCTGAGTCAATCCACCGGGCCGTTGATGCTCGGCCTTCACTTGCTGGTAGTTCGGGCATTTAGCTACAAAGCTTGCCACATCCCTTTTCATACCGTTCCACCAATAAATATTCTTAAGATCATGATACATTTTCGTGGTACCTGGGTGCACCGAATACCTGGAAACATGAGCCTCTGCCATCACTCTTTCCTGAAGCTCGTTCACATCCGGAACACATAGTCTACCTTGACACCGCAATACACCATCCTTGTTACTGAGTACAAATGCTGAGGTCTTGTCATTCATAACTGCTTCCTTCACCCGAACCAATGTTGGATCCATGAACTATTTTTCCTTGATTTCCGCGACCAATGATGATTCTGTTCCATTATGCACCAAAACATTCCCCTCGTCTAACGCCGAGATACGAACCCCCAAACTGGCTAATTGGTAACCTCCCGAGCCAGGGTCTCTGATCCACACCCAAATGAGCCAAACTACCCATGGATTTTTGACTAAGAGCGTCGGCTACCACATTTGCCTTCCCTGGATGGTACAATATGTTCATATCATAGTCCTTGAGAAATTCTAACCACCGCCGCTGTCTCAGATTCATCTCCTTCTGCTTGAACAAATAATGGAGGCTCTTATGGTCTGAAAACACATCTTCATGAACCCCATAAAGATAGTGTCGCCATATTTTCAAGGCAAACACAACAGCTGCAAGCTCCAAATCATGCGTCGGATAATTCTTCTGATGGTTCTTGAGTTGCCTAGAAGCATAAGCTATGGCCTTTCCGCGCTGCATCAATACACCTCATAAACCGACTCTGGAGGCATCACAATAAACCACAAATCCCTCTGTGCCTTCTGGCAAGGCCAATACTGGTGCCGAGGTCAATCTTGACTTTAATTCTTGGAAACTTTTCTCGCATGCATCGGACCACTGGAACTTAACTGCCTTCTGCGTCAATTTTGTCAATGGGGAAGCGATGGTTGAAAATCCCTCCACAAACCTCTAATAGTACCCTGCCAAACCCAAGATGCTACGAATCTCTGTCGGGGTCATGGGTCTTGGCCAATCTTTCACCGCCGCAATCTTCTGAGGATCCACCGGAATCCCCTCACTCGAAATAACATGCCCTAGAAAGGCTACGGACTCCAACCAAAACTCACATTTTGAGAACTTGGCATACAATTGATGATGAAAAAGGGTCTGCAATGTTTCTCTGAGGTGAATGGCATGATCTTCCCTGCTTTGAGAGTAGATGAGGATGTCGTCAATGAATACAATCACAAAGGAATCTAGGAATGGCTTGAAAACCCGATTCATAAGGTCCATGAAAGTTCCCGGGGCATTGGTTAGCCCAAAAGACATGACCAAAAACTCGAAGTGACCATAGCGAGTTCTGAAGGCGGTCTTAGGAATATCCTGCTCCCTGATCTTCAACTGAAGGTACCCGGACCGTAAATCAATTTTTGAGAAGAACTTTGCTGCCTGCAATTGGTCAAACAGATCATTCACTCGAGGCAAAGGGTATTTATTCTTGATGGTGACTTTGTTGAGCAGCCGATAATCAATACACATTCGAAGTGATCTATCCTTTTTTCTGACAAAGAGAACCGGAGCACCCCACGGCGACACGCTCGGTCGTATGAACCCTTTCTCTAATAGATCCCTCAACTGCTCCTTTGACTCCCTTAACTCTGCTGGCGCCATTTCGTATGGTGGAATGTATATTTGCTAAGTATCTGACAATACATCGATCCCAAAATCAATCTCCCTATCCGGCGTGATGCCTGGAAGCTCATCCGGAAATACTTCAGGAAATTCATTCACAATTGGCACGGACTCTAGGGTAGGCACCTCTGAGGTGTTGTCCGTTACCCGGACCAAGTGATAGATACACCCCTTATTAATCATCTTCGAAGCCTTAAGGTAGGAAATAAACCTACCCCTTGGCACTTCACCATTTCCACTCCATTCAATAACTGGCTCGTTAGGGAACTCGAGCCTCAAAACTCTCGTCCGACAGTCAAGCTTGGAAAAGCACGAATAGAGCCAATCCATCCCCATGATTACATCAAAATCTACCATCCCAAGCTCAATGAGACCGGCTGTGGTAACACGGCCACTCACCGTAACAACACAATTTCTATAGACTCGTGAGGCCGTAATAGAATCACCAACCGGAGTCGACACAGAGAACGGCTCATGAAGTTGTTCGGGTCCTATCCCAAAACTTGAAGCAATGAATGGGATAACATAAGACAAGGAGGACCCCATATCAATAAGAGCATAGCAATCAATAGTCTGAACAGACAGGATACCTGTAACAACATTTGGAGAAGCCTCGGCATTCTGGCGGCCACTGAATGCATAGAATCGGCTAGGTCCACCACTACCATGAGCTCCACCCCTAATTGAAACACGCCCTGCTAATGCTGGAGGACGCGCCGATGATGTAGCAGCTGAAGAACCGGATGACTGAGCAGATCCCCTACCTATACCCTAACTGGGTGCACGGCAGTCCCGCTGAATATGACCTCTCACCCCGCACCTGAAGCATATCGGGATGTCAAGGTAGCAGGTCTCTATATGAAATCTCCCACACTTGGGGCATGTACGTCTCCCCTGCTACTGGGACCTCACCCTAGGACGACCAGACTAACGAGACCTCCTGCTATCTGAACCGGGTCTCCAATGACTGCCCTGCTGATGACTGTGCACACATGGCGGTGCACTCGCGGAGGACTGAGCATAAAAACTGGGATGGCCCTGATGACCCTCTCCCTGGAAGTGATCTCCCTGAATGACCCATTGACCGGACCCTGCTGCTACTTTCTCTTTCTGCACGAATCTTCAATTTCCTGGCCTCTGTGGCCTGAGCAAACCCCACGATCCTCCCATAGTTCATATCTGAGTGCATAGCTGATGTGGTGGCCTCATTCACTACCAAAGGGCTAAGGCCCCGAACAAATCGTCGAACCCGGGCATCCATGGTCGACACTAAATGAGGAGCGTACTTGGACAACCTTACGAACTCCATGTGATACTCCCAAACACTCATACTGCCCTATTTGAGGACCTCGAACTCAGTGGCATGGGCTACCATTGTCTCAGCAGGCAAGAAGTGGTCCATAAATGCATCTACGAACTCATCCCATCTGGCCGAAGGGCTCCCTTCCTCACGGGAATCCTCCCGCATTTCGAACCATGAACGTGCCGCTCCCTTCAGCCTGTAAGAGGCCAACTCTACCCCCTCTATATCTGTAGCCTTCATCACTCTGAGGGTCTTGTATATCTTATCAAGGAAATCCTGTGGGTCAGCATCCGGATCGGTACCTAAGAATTCTGGAGGGGCCAACCGCAAGAACTGGTGAACTGTGGAGCCGAAGGAATCTGCCTATCCGCTGGAGGATGCAGGGGCATCATGGGATCTCTAGGCCTGGGCGGCCACTAACTGTGTGAACATATGTATGGCTCCCCTAAGATCCTCATTAGAAATACCAAAACCAGAAACTGGAACTGTATCTGAGTCGGGAACACTGGCAGGAGGGATGGTGGCATCCTCTGCCGCACCTGGAATAGGGACACTTGGGTTTTGAACAGATGGGCCAGGAAAGTTCAAGACTGGTGGGTCATTCTTGCCCACAACACCGGGTACATGATTAGCAGCCGCACTCGGGCCGGCATTGGCCCCAAGGTCGAGTCTAGCCTTCTTCTTAGGCGCCATATTCTGAAAATTTGGGAACAAGGCGCGAATTAGACACAAATATTTCCACATTGCACTTTACCGCACGATATAGATTAACAAAGAAATAGGTAAATTCCTAAATGTCCGTGTAGCCCCCAACTTATCTGATGTGGTCGACAACACACCGATAAGAAGGGCACTACTGGACACGGCTTCGAGACATCCTAGGACACTTTAAAAACCTTAGGCTCTGATACCAAGTTTCTCACGCCCCAAATCGAGGGACATGACCGGCGCCTGACCGGGTAGCTCCAGTCAAGCGGACCTGGGTGCCTTTCATTCCCACGCGTTACCCTGTGCTGACTATTTCTCATTAACCAAATATCTTACCAATTATAACTGATTTCACAATACACACACATAACCATACGAGTGATTCATTAACAAATTTACAGTTTATACAACGCCCGACATAATATATACATAATACTGGAATCCCACAGTTTACATGTCTACAAAGCCTCTAGGATATCAAAGGGAACACAATACTTGCTGGTAACAAGGCTCCGGCTATACCTTACAAAATCAAAATGAAGTCTAACAAAAGTGGCGTGAACCACACTAGGCCCCGAGGAAGAAAGGGGCTCACCAAAACGGGTAGTGGAAGATAAAGGATACTACTGCCGATGAGCTGAAGTGCCTGCCACTGATCCACCTACAATCATAACACAAATGTAGCGTCCCCGGCAAAAGGGACGTCAGTACACTTGAATTGTACTGGTATGTATGGACAAACTTTGTCCCAAGTAAACTCAAGCCGTTAAACAAGAACCACAATGACAAGACAGCCAATAAACTACATCAAGAATCAATTAAGCCAGCTAACCATGTCTTTCACATTTTACTCATTTCAGGTAAGTCTTAACACAAAGCACGTTTAAGGTCAACAAGTAGAACAACAACCAATCAACCACATAAATCACAAGTAGTCAAACAAAGGGGCAATCAGTGCCCCACGGGTTGCAAACTCTCCTGCTGTCTCCTTTCACAATTTCATATCAATGATTTTATATGAATTTCATTAGCGATTTCGATCGCTTTCCATCCTTATTACCTCGTACACCCTTATTACCTCGGCCACCCTTATCACCCCAACCCACACATTATTTCTTCATGTTGCAGCGTGCAACCCGATCCCACCGTATAGTTTCAAACACAACAATCACAAACAGCATATAAGGCACTACACACAATTACAACAAGTTCAAATAAGCAACTTACAAATTGGTTGATGTTCTCAATATCTTCTCAAACCAATATTACAACCAAGTTACAATGTTTTCAAAATCGATAATGTTCATACTGTTATGTTCAACAACTTACCACACCTCAAATGTTTCATTTCTTTTCCACAAGGTACAATATATGCCATCATAACCATTTTTCACAATTCATTACCAAATTCAACTCTCATTTATCTTCCGGTTCATACCTCATACTACATCACTCATAGTTCAACTACAAATTTGAATATCCAACAACAACATCAGGAATTTCACACAATTTGTCAAATTAACACGAACCAAACAAATTTCACACATATGGGCAATTTCACAAGAATCAAAATTAGCCATACATACCTGGTATCGAGTTTTCTTCCTTTAACTTCCTACTTTATGCTTACCCAAGCTATCCTAGCTTTGCCGACCTTGTTTCGCAGATTCTTACGCCTATTCACTTCCTCTTTACAAAAAATCAAGTTCAATAATCATGCATGAGTGTAAAATTCCATTTTCAAAAGCTATTATATACAAACCTCTCTTTACCCGTTTAAAAACTGAAAATCAGAGAAAATAGTTAGGGTTTTTACCTTGAAATGATTTGGGGAAGTTGAATCTTTTCCCTAGAATCCTTTGGACAAAATGGTTAGAACAATCTTGAAGATGAAAGACTTCTCTCTCTAAATCCCCTCTCTTCTCTCTCTAATTTTGGTAAGAAGATATGATAAAAATGAAGGAGAAAGGTGTTATATTAAAGAAGGGGTCAGGGTTGAATTTTATAAAATTTATGGGCCGGGTCAATTCTGCGGTCCCATCTGCGATCGCAGAATCGACATGCGGCCCGCGTAATGACCGCGAAATTGCCTCAAATTTCCACAGGTTCTGTTACGGAATGCGACCAAAATGCGGTCCGCATTCTTGATCTGCGGTCGCAGAGTGCACCTCAGATTTGACACTCAAAAACCTTCGAGAATTTATGCGGTAGATCTGCGATCCGCAGATACATTCTACAATCGCATATCGACCGCATTCTCAACACCAATTTTTGTAAACATTTTGTTAAGCTCTGTGGCTGGAATGCGGACCGCATAGCAGATCTGCGGTCGCATTCCTGACCGCAGAATCGACACCTTTCTCTACATTTTTGAAAATTTGATTCTCTGCGGGGGTCAAATGACCACCCCGTCCCCTGATGTAGCTTATGCGGTGGTAGCTAAAACTACCTGTGCCAGGCCAGTGTAAACCGCGAATATCTGAGCTAGGGTTTCCCGTAGACCCAGAATAACAATGGGAATAGTTGGTGCCGAAACTGGTACTGGTGGAACCTCAGCAACTGGAGGCTGTGGGTCAGCTGGCACTACCTCAGCCGCCCTACCCCTGCCACGACCACAGCCGCGTCCACGGCCTCTAGTATGTGGTAATGGTGGTCATCCACCTCGTCTGGAAGCTCGAGTTCTCGCCATCTACGAGATAAAAGAATATCAAAGTTTAGTTTTGAATCAATAATATCGCACGACAATAATTTCAAGAATTGAAACTTTCCTAAAGGTTTGCAGCCTCCCGAGGATAAGTATAGGTGTCCCCGTACCGATCCACGAGACTCTACTAAACTGGCTCATGACTCGCGAGACCTGTTAACCTAGGTTCTAATACAAACTTGTCACGACCCAATCTCCGGTCATGATGGCGCCCAACACATTGCTAGGCAAGCCCGACCATGCTATCCAATTTACCAGCCAGTTATTAGTTAATGATGAACAATTAACCTTAATAACATGTTTTCATATCAAAACAATAAGTGCGGAAGTAGAAGCAACCAAAATACAGCCCCAACCAAATCGTGGTGTCACAAGTCTGAGCCTCTACAAATGAGATATCCTACACAATCAAGTCTAGGTAGAATGAAAACAACAAGATGATAAAGAGGAAGAGAGCAGGTCCTGCGGACGTCGGCAGCTACCTCGAACCTCGGAACAGTAATAACAAAGGAGATGCTATAGCTCAATTACCCTCTTGAACCTGTGTATCTGCACAAAAAGTTCAGTGGAGTGGGTGAGTATATTTCAACTCAGTGAGTATTATTAATAAACTATAACTGAAAGTAAGAACACTTGTACTATCACTAAACAGTTCTAAGGGTAACCTCACAGGTAAGCCATCTCTACAGTGAATAATCCCCTTTTTCAGTCCACATCTGTCTCACAATAGTCCCATACTGACCTAGTCCTCACTCATATGGCTGCGGCGTGTAGCCGCAGACTCCGAAGCGGCTCCTACAGCCCAAGCGTAATAATACTACGGCGTGCAGTCCGGTCCACATGTATATTACTGCGGCGTGCAGTCCGATCCAATATATATAGTGTTGCGGGGTGCAGCCCGATCCAATATAGATATATATAATATCTCACGGTGGGTCCTCGACCCTATCTCAGTCAATATAGACTTGGCCTCTCAGGCCCACTCAGCTAGAATAGGGAATCCCACCCTAGGTAGTCTCTCACAAAGTATACATCTAGTACTGGCTCATGATATGCTATATAGCTATAATTACGGCTGTGTGTATGTATCTCGCATGATGTAAGGGTCACCTAGCTCTACAGGCTTCCCTAATACTCTACAGATCGGCACGAGGCCCCAAAAATGGCTACTAGCCAAATTACATAGTTATAAGCTCAATCTCAATCTTGATAAACAGTATACTATCAATTGGGAAGGACCAAGTCCAAATCCCCAGTCATAATTCCACCACGCTCATCACACGATGCGTGTTTCATCCCAACATAGCACTGTATAGTGAAAGTACGGGGTTTCAAACCGTTAGTACATCATTTACTACCACCACTCACCTTGAACCGGTAGAAGTCCTAGCTCTCTTTGCGCTTGCCTCGCAAATCAATCTCCTCGGATGTCTAATTTTCTCAAAATCAATGAGAATACATCAATATAGCCCAATCGAAATAACTCGATTTACACCAAAACCCATGAAGTTGTCAAAATATGACTTTTGGTACGTTTCTCGAAAAATTACAAAAGATACATTTTCGGAATCATTATCTCAACACGAGTCCATACATATAAAGTTTATCAAAATCAGACTCCGTTTGACCATTCAAATCAACGTTTTACCATAACCTAGGCATAGGGCAAAAATCCCCCATTAATTCTTCCTATTTCAGTGAAATAGAGGAAGATTCTAAGATAAAAACACGTATTTAGATCATAAAACTTACCTCCAATGTTTTCTCGATGAAATCCCCGCAATTTACCGTCACTTTGCTCTCAAAGTTTAGCCAAACTTGATGAAATATGAAAACCCTCACGAGTGGAAATGTTACTTAACAGGTCTGTCCGCCCTGGTAATTACACTATGCGATTGCATCCCATCATTGCGATCGCATAGAACAAATATTTGCTCGAATTATTTAATGCTATGCGATCGCACACCCCCAATGCCATCGCGTAGAACATTTTGTCCAGGCTCCAAATTACTACTATGCGATCGCAAACTATCCCCGCAATCGCATAGAACAATTGGCTTCCAGGGACCCAGGGCCACATTACCGTATGCGTTCGCACAAGAAGCCCTGCGATCGCAGAGTATCAGGTTCCATACCTTTGCGATCGCATCCCCTTATACGCGATCGTATAGAAAAACTCGGGGGTTCAATTTCATTCTTCTATGCAATAGAATCACCTCTATGTGATGGCATAGAGTATCTGTCTGCCACAAAAACCAGCAGCCAAGAACAGTTCCAAAATGCAAGAAATAGTCCGTTTGTACCCCCGGATTTAACCCGGGGCCCCCGGGACCCCAACGAAAACCTCCAACTTACTCCATAATACGATTCAAACTTGTTCCAATCATAAAAACACACCCTTAAACGTGGAAATCATCGAATCCAGGCGAATTCAAGCCTAAGTTTCATCTAAAACTTCCGAAACCAGCCAAACGACGTCCGAATGATCTGAAAATTTGCAGGCATATCCAAAATCACCTAACGGAGCTACTGCAACTGTTAGAATTCCATTCCGACTCCCGGATCAAAATCTCACCTACCGTTCGGATTTCGCCAAAATTCAACCTTAGCCAATCACCGGACCTCCAAATTCAATTCTGATCACTCTCCTAAGCCACAAATGACCTCCCGGAGCTGACCGAATAATCAGAATTTGATTCTGAGCTCTCTAACTCACAAGTCAACATCCAGTTGACTTTTCCCAACTATTCCTTCTTTTAAGAGACTATTTGTCTCATTTCCAACCAAACTTAATCCAAATTGACTCAAACTCACCAAACATACATATTGAAACATGAACAAGCATATAACGGGGAAAACGATGTGATAACTCACATGATGACGGGCCGGGTCATCACACCTCAGTTTTTTCATTCCTTATCGTGCAGCGTTTATTCAACTTAAATTATATAACTTATGTTGTTTTACGTCCACCCGTGTATGAAATTGCGCAATTGATAATAATTATACACCAATGGTCAGTGGTACAACAAAGGGGTTATAAGGGAGCTAAGATTTCTAAATCATTCTTACCATGTGTTGCCAAGATTGATGATGCGAAAGTATTGAGCGATCACTCAGTGTATCATGTAGGGTGCAATGAGCCCCGATGTCTAGTTGACTTATATGAGTTGTGAAGGTTAACATTGTGGATCATCGAAAATACGCCTTATGATTTCACACCCAGTGAGAAAAGTCAATGATCAACGATAAGATTGCGAGATCATGTGTTATACCAATTTTGACCCGAGATGTATTTATGTGGTGTTGAAAGGTTCTCCAAACCTTGTATATGATCAAGAGATAATATTTGAACGGGATTATAATGAGACTTGAGATATTCCAGCATTCGCAATAATCCTACATTTTAGTATCAATGGGGTCACGGAAACATATTCAGCATACCCATAGTGCTTAAGTTAATCACAACACTCGTGTGGGGCAGTCATCTTTTAATGAACCAGTGGCATGGGATTTCTACAATGGTTATCCTAGCTATCCTACATAGACTCAGTAAGATATGTTGGACCACAGGTTGGTTGTAATGGATATTGTGATACTAGGAACATCATGATAAAATTGTCTCAAACATGGGAGAAATATGTTCCATTAGAGCACACGTGCCACGTACTCTATTATAGTTACTACTCTTCATACACTACCAAGTAGGGGTGGAGGAAAAGCCGGTAGATGGAGCCTTAGATGTGGAGGCCCGACCCATTGATATATTCTGTTTGGTATAGCCGAGGTAGCTACACTTGATGGTGTCATTATACGTATGATCTCGAGTTATTATAAAGTAACAATTTTCGTAACATGATTCCATTTTGGGTATAGAGATAAGTCGTCCTAATTTGCTCCAATCATGAGTGAGCTTCGTAATCTTAAATTAACTTATCTGAATTCTCCTGTCCCATATTATATAAAGTTAACTATGTCTATCATTATGTGTTAGTCACTAAAAATAGTTATGATGTGGGTTTGATGTGATTTAAAGAAAACTTATTTAAATTGTGAAATTTTATTCCATATCGATGTGAGGGTTCATTATATGTTGTGGTTTTGTTTGACGGAATTTATTTAGAAGAAAAAAAAGGAAATGAATATTTTTCAGTTGGCACGATATGCATATTACTTATGGTACGGAGTTGAGAACGAGATCCTCATATTTTTTTTATGATGTGAGATATTTAAATTAGCTATAGGCTGCATTGGATGTTATAAAAGGACGAGGTCCTTGTTGTGAAACATTTATGAATTTAAAGTTCTCCCATGTGAAAATAAAAAAATGGTACTATAGTACCTATAGGGAGTATGCCTGTGAGGCTTATTTGAAAATTCTTGTATTGTAACTATAGAGCTATTTCCCACAAGATAAGTGCCCAGGTGGCGTTAAATGTGACTCGTTAATTCGAATAATTAATTTTGAGGCCATCATGCCTCGTTGTTAGAAAATGGAGGTTTGAAACGAGATTTTTGGTTAGCATGAGATTAGCTAGCAATTTATAATCGATCATGAATAACTATTAAGACTAGAGATGTGGTTATGGTCATAAATCTGATGTGTTTCATGTCCATATATCTTTATTATAATGTCACGCTTGTAATGCTAGGAATAGTGTTATCGACATATATATTGTGGGGCATTGTTGAGTTATGAATGTATTATTATGAGTTGTTTGGGTGTTACTCTGACAGGTGGACAGTCCCGAGTATAGGGGAAACTCTGCCGAAATTTCTGAAAAATTTGGGAGATAGAATATTTTTGGAATATTGAGATGTGCGAGGAAATATATACATTGTGTATTTGAGTACGAATATCCCTAAGTGGGGGAAAAGGTAAGCGCCATTAAAAATTCATGTGTGTTGACATGAGAATAATACTGTGTGGTGGTGTTAAAATTAGACCTTTTGAAAAAGGATCTGAGTGTAAGAAATTTGGTCTTAAAGTTTAAAAGAAAAAAATATGGAGAAAAGGAATAATGTCAATTGAGATGGCATTGCCATACATATTTCGAATGCGGTCTTTGGAATAATTCTTAGTACGTTTCGAGGACGAACGTTTGTTTAAGAGGTGGAGAATGTACCGACCCAAATTTTTGTTTAAGAATTTTGCATTTCCGTTCAAAGGCATAAGACCCTGAGAAGCTTTGTAATACATATTATGACTATCATGTGTGGTCAAGTTTGGTCGTTGTAAGATTCAGAGTTAAATTCAAAGAAAAATCAAAATCATATTTGTGAAGCTCAAATGGAAAGAGTTGATCGGAGAGTAGACTTTTGAGCAAGCGACCCCAAATTGGTATTTTAATAATGTCAATAGCTTCGTATGGTGATTTCAGACTTAGACGTGTGTCCAGAATTGGATTTGGAAGTCCATAGGACAATTCAACGCTTTTCGACGAAGTAACAAAGTTGAAGCTTTTTGATGAATATGATAGCAAGTGTACGAGGTGTAAAGTCCTATGTCTAAGCCAAGTTGGAAAATTTTCATAACAGACGAAATTGCAAATGAGTTATAGTAGGAGTTGTGTGAGGATCGGCCGTTTGAGTCTAGTTTCCAAAGCAACAAACCGTTCGTCATTGGAGGTCTATACATAAAGTTATGACCATTTTACTTGACATGTGTCAGTAGCACGACCTTACCCCAAACCATCAAACCTCAAACCCCAAACCCCAAACCCAAACCCCAAACATAAACTCAAACCCCAAACCCCAAATCCCAAACCCCAAACCCCAAACCCCCAAACCCCAAACCCCCAACCCCAAACCCCAACCCCTAAAACCCCAAAACCCGCTAAAACCCCAAAACCCAGAAATGACGGACTTTGAGTCATTTGTCACGCCTAGGTCCATCCCTAACACCCCCCAATTCGATCAAGGCACCCAATTGCACTCCAAAGGTAAGTTTTGAAGTGTGTTTTCATGGAGATTTCACTTCTCAATTACTAGTTACAACATGATTTTGGTTGGATTTCATAGGATTTCTTCAAAACCTCAAGAACACCCCAAAGTTATCTTTCAAGATTTGGTCTACAAGAGGTAATCCTACACCTTAGACTTACGTATATGGTGTAATTATAGAATTATGAGTATGAATCATGTATTACAACCTATGGTATAGTGATTGAGAGCCATAAATTCTCAATTTAAATGAATACCCATTGTAGAGATTGAAAGTTAATTATTTGATGGAATCTTGTTGGTTGGGTGTGAATGGTTGATCACACAAGTGATATAAGGAGTGTATGATGTTAAAGAACAATGGTGGGATGAATTGTTGGTAAATTGTAGTAGTTGGATGAACTAATTCCATGGTTAAGAGATGTAGTCAAATGTACACACATAGTATTTGATGAAATGCCCAAAAGAGGTAAACCCATAAATATCCTCCTAATTGTGGTGCACCTTTTTATGATTTTAAATAGATTCAAGTTGTTAGACTTTCCGAAATATTAGTAATTTCAGAGGGAATTAATTCGTACGATTTATATTGAGTATATTGAATTATTATGACTAGATTTGAAGCTTCGGATGAATTTGCGAGGCTAAGGCTTATTGGAAATTTTGAATTGGTTGCAAAGGGAGGTAAGGGTTTGGTCTAACCTAGCTTGAGGTAATAGGAATTGAGTATAATTCCTGCTTGTTATGTGTTGTGTCCGACGTATACGCATGGTGACGAGTATCTATACATTGAGGGTCGAGCATGATCATGAGTCATAAATTGCTAAATTGATGTATTCTTATTTGATGCTTATGAGAACTTGTTTGAAGATTTTTGAAGCTGAGCAAGTAATTGTTATGACTGAGTAATTGTATCAATTGTGTTAAATAGAAATTCATAAGTTTGGTTATAGCTGGTTCTTCTTTGTCGGTAATATATATACTATTAATTTAAAGATTATTGGTTCCACACCGGTAATATATATATATATATATTGTTGGTTTCTTGCCGGTAATATTAATAAATGGAATCGTGTGGCACGCCGACCACATATATATTAAGAAATGGGATCGTGTGGCACACCGACCGCTTATATATCAAGAAATGGGATCGTGTGGCAGGCCGAGTGCTTATATATCAAGAAATGGGATCGTGTGGAATGCCGACCACTATATATCAATAAATGGGATCGTGTGGCACGCCGACCACTTATATATTAAGAAATGGGATCGTGTGGCACGCCGACCACTTATACATTAAGAAATGGTATCCTGCGGCACGCCGTCCACTTATATATTAAGAAATGGGATTGTGTAGCATGCCGACTACTTATATATCAAGAAATGGGATCGTGTGGCACGCCGACAACTTATATATTGTGAAATGGGATCGTGTGGCATGCCGACCACTTATATACCAAGAAATGGGATCGTGTGGCACGCCAACCACAATTTATATGATTGTTGGCACTGGCCATAGTTGCCAGTAGCCTATTATGTACTGTTATTGGCCATAGTTGCCGGTGACATATTGATAAATGAGTTTATATTGAATTGGGACCGAGTGGTACGCCTACCACAAGATACGAAATGAAATGGGATCGGGTTGCACGCCGCAATGGTGTTATATAAGATTGCGACAGGTTGCTCTTGCAACGAGATGTGATCTAAAAGTGAAATCTGCCATTGTTTTCCTTATTCTTGTTAGTGGCTGTATTTTGATTCCTTATAATGGTGATGTTGTGCACTTTCTACTGCTGTGTTTATTTGTGGTTATCAATTCAAGTGTTTAAAATGTTTGAATTCTTTTACTGTTGTGACCCTTCGTGTTATAACCTACTGTGTCTGTAGTATTTCATTGCATATATATATATATATATATATATATATATATATATATATATATATATATATATATATATATATATATATATATATATATATATATATATATATAAAACTAGATGTGATCTAAAAGTGAAATCTACCGTTGTTTTCCTTATTCTTGTTAGTGGCTGGATTTTGATTCCTTATAATGGTGATGCCTTGCACTTTCTACTGTTGTGTTTATTTGTGGTTATCAATTTAAGTGTTTAAAATGTTTGAATTCTTTTACTATTGTGACCCTTCGTGTTAGAACCTACAGTGTCTGAAGTATTTCACTGTATTTACATATATGTATATATATTGGGTCATGGACCTTGTGAACTGAGTAATAAGAGAATATTGTTGTGCAATGTGAAATAGAAATATGTTAGCACAAGGTGCCGGGGAAAATATTATAGTTTTGTTTAATTGCAGGTGAGTTGTCCGTGCGGTTGTAATATAAATATGGGCACGAGATGCCGGAAAAAATAAAAATATAAAAGTGGGCCGAGACCTATATTATTATGATTTTGAAATGAGATGTCACAAGGTGACCTTTACCCGAAAGAATTATATTCGAAAGATACTTATTTGAAGGAAATATATTCGAAACATATTATTGAAAGCATATTATCCTAGAGATTATTACTTTGAGGATTTATAGGCAAAGTATTTATCTTTGAAAGACTCGATTAATTGATTGCACTTGTATTTATTATTTGTTGAGAAGCATTTGTGGTGTTCTTGTTGCAAGCTATTATATCTATGGTAGATCATTATTGCCATTATTGTAATTTGCTTCCTATTATTTTGTACGTTATAAACTGCACAGGTTTATGTGAGTGTCTGGTTCTAGCCTCATCACTACTTCGTCGGGGTAGGCTCGACACTTACCAGCACATTGTTGCACTTGTATTTATTATTTGTTGAGAAGCATTTGTGGTGTTCTTGTTGCCAGCTATTATATCTCTGGTAGATCATTATTTCCATTATTGTAATTTGCTTCCTATTATTTTGTACGTCATAAACTGCACAAGTTTATGTGAGTGTCTGGTCTTAGCCTCGTCACTACTTCGCCGGGGTAGGCTAGACACTTACCAGCACATGGGGTCGGTTGTGCTGATACTACACTTCTGTACATTTTTGTGTACAGATCCAAGTATTTGATCGATGGTAGCTATTCGTTGCGGTGGACACTCAAGGTAAACCTGCTATAGCATTCGCAGTCCTCAGAGTCACCTTCAATTGTACTTATTTCCATTCATTCCCTTTGATTCGGAATAGTGATGTAATTATAATGTATAACTACTCTTAGAAAGGCTTGTGACTTGTACTACCGGTTGTGGGAATTGTAAATCGTTTAGAGAAAGTTCAGTTGAAGTTATTAAGTATCAATGTTATTTCGGTTTATGTTAGGCTTACCCAGTGAGAAAAGTCAATTATCAACGATAAGATTGCGAGATCACGTGTTATACCAATTTTGACCCGAGATGTATTTATGTCGTATTGAAAGGTTCTCCAAAACTAGTATATGAACAAGAGCTAATATTTGAACGGGATTATAATGAGACTTCAGTTATTGTCGCATCCGTAATAATCCTACATTTCAGTATCAACGGAGTCATGGAAACATATTTAGCATACTCGTAGTGCTTAAGTTAATCACAACACCCGCGTGGGGCAGTCATCTTTTAATGTACCAGTGGCATGGGATTCCTACAATGGTTATCCTAGTTATCCGACACAGACTCAGTAAGATATGTTGGACCACAGGTTGTTTGTAATGAAGATTGTGATACTAGGAACATCATGATAAAATTGTCTCAGACATGGGAGAAATCTGTTCCATCAGAGCACACGTGCCACATACTCTATTATAGTTACTACTCTACATAAACTACCAAGTAGGGGTGGAGGAAAAGCAGGTAGATGGCGCCTAAGATGTGGAGGCCCGACCCATTGATATATTTTCTTTGGTATAGCTGAGGTCGCTACACCTGATGGTGTCATTATAAGTATGACCTCGAGTTATTATAGAGCAACAATTTCCGTAACATGATTCGGTTTTGCGTCTAGAGATAAGTCGTCCTAATTTGCTCCAATCATGAGTGAGCATCGTAATCTTAAATTAACTTATGTGAATACTCCTGTTGGGATATTATATAATGTTAACTATGTCTATCATTATGTGTTAGTCACTAAAAAACGTTATGATGGGGGTTTGATGTGATTTCCTAGAAAACTGATTTAAATTGTGAAATTTTATTCCCTATCGGTGTGAGGGTTCATTATTGTAAGGCCCTAGAAAATTTCGCTAAGGAATATAGGACTCTGTGGTGCCACGTAGGCTAATTATTATATGTTATGTGCTATGAACATTATGGACATCAATTAGACTTGATAAATATGAGTATGAGTCTTATGGTAAGTGATATGAGGTCCAAATGGAAGACCAAGTGTAAGCCAAATAGGAAACTTTTCGAAATAGGCCAAAATTTCAAATGGATTCGCACAAGGCTCCACTTTAAACGACCATCGATAATTATGTATAAGGTTTTATGTGGTGAATAGCATATCAAATGAAATCCCTTTGAGTCTAGTTTCCAACGCTTCAAATCGTTCGTCATTTGGACATTCCTACACAAAGTTATGATCAAATTACCAAAGGCTGGAAAATGCGATCGTGTGTCAGGTCAAATCTGCGATCCGCATTTCTACTCTGCGGTCCGCATGTTCGTTCCGCGGTCCGCATTTTGACCGCAGATCGAACCAGTGTAGCTCATTTTTGGCTGCCGATTTTGCGGTGCATTTTGCGGTCCGCATGTCCATTCTGCGGTGCATTCTGCGATAGCAGAATTGACATCGCAGGGTTATTTGTTTTATTTTTATAACCCGACCCCATTTCAATATATAGGCTTTGGGGTTCATTTTGGGGTCATTTCTTACTGATGTTAGAGAGTGGTGAGAGCATTTTAGAGAGATAAGGAGGAACCCAACATTTAAATCATCCAAATCTTGCATCAATCTTCAAGAATCAAGAACCCAATAGCAAGTTCTTCATCTAAGAGGTAAGATTCTATACCCTAGGGTTTTAATTTTGAGTTTGGTGTATAAAATGAGTTATTGAGGTATGATTCTTGGGTATATTAGTATTGTGTATACATTCATGTACAACTTAGGTTTATGGGAAGATTTTTGAAAATAAATAAGTAAAGAATGGGTTAGGGAATGAAGAAATTCTTGAAAAGGGAATTTGAAATAAAGATGCCGAACTAGTATTTGATAAAATGCTCAAATGAGCTAGTTTCATGAATATCTTTCTAATATATGTTTAATTTTGTTATGTCTCGTAGTAGATTGGAATTGCTAGAGTTTTGGAATGTTGTAGTAACTTAAGGAAAGCTCAATCGAGGTATGTATGGCTAACTTTGATTCTTGTGAAATCGCCCTTATGTGTGCAATTCGTTTGGCATGTGTTAATTTGAGAGATTGTGTGTAATTTGTTGATTTTGTTGTTGGGTATCTAATTGATGTTAAACTACATATGGTGTGGTATGAAATATGAATTGAAAGATAACAAGGGAATTGGAATTGGTAAAGAATTGTGAATAATGGTTATGATGGCCTATATGGCACCTTGTGGAAAAGAAACGAAACACTTGAGAATTGGGTTATTGTGGAAAGAGATGAGACACTTGAATTGTGGAAAATTGTTGAACATACTTGTGTGAATATTCTTGATTATTGATATATTGTAACTTGGTTGTGATATTGGCTTGATAAGTAATTGAGAACATGAAACAATGTGCAAGTTGCTTATTTGAACTTGTTGAAATTGTGTGTAGTGCCTTATCTGCTGTTTGAAATTGTTGTGTTTTAAACTGTAAGGTGGGATCGGGTTGTGCGCTGCAACATGAGGAAATAAGGTGTGGGTTGGGGTGATAAGGGTGGCCGAGGTAATAAGGGTGGTCGTGGGTAATAAGGATGGAAAGCGATCGAAATCGCTATTGAAAATTGATACAAAAATCAATGATGTGAAATTGTGAAAGGAGACAGCAGGAGAGTTTGCAACCTGTGGGGCACTGATTGCCCCTTTGTTTGACTACTTGTGTTCTACGTTATTGATTTGTGGTTGTTCTACTTGTTGATCTTAAACGTGCTTTGTGTTGAGAATTATCCGAAATGAGGAAAAATGTGGAAAACATGGTTGGCTGGCTTAATTGATTCTTGATGTAATTCATTGGCCGTATTATCATCGTGATTTCTTGTTAATGGCTTGAGTTTACTTGGGACAAATTTTGTCCATACATACCATTACAATTCCAGTGTACTGACGTCCCTTTTTGCCGGGGACGCTACATTCGTATTATGATTGTAGGTGAATCAGTAGAAGGTACTTCAGCTCATCTGCAGTAGCATCCTTCATCTTCCACTGCCCGTTTTTGTGAGCCCCTTTCCTTTCGGGGCCCTGCGTGGCTCATGCCACTCTTGTTTAGACTTTATTTTGATTTTGTGTAAGGTATAGCCGGAGCCTTGTTACCGGCAAGTATTGTATCCTCCTTTGTAATCCTAGAGGCTCTATGGCCTATGTATGTATATGTATATGTCGGGCGCTGTAAATTGTAACTTATTATAAATAAATTGTATGGTTATGTTTGTACATTGTGAAATCAGTTATAATTGGTAAGATCTTTGGTTTTTGAGTAATAAACAACACAGGGGAATCGCGTGGGATATAAAGGAACCTAGGTCCGCTTGACTGGGGCTACCTAGTCAGGCGCCGGTCATGTCCCTCGATTTGGGGCGTGACAATTATATGTTGTGGTTTTGTTTGACGGAATTTATTTAGAAGAAAAACAAAGGAAATGAAAATTTTTCAGTTGGCACGATGTGCATATTACTTGTGGTACGGAGTTGAGAACGAGATCCTCACATTTTTTTTATGATGTGAGATATTTAAACCAGCTACATGATGCATTGGATGTTATAAGAGGACGAGGTCCTTGTTGTGAAAAATTTATGAATTTAAATTTCTCCCTTATGAAATTTAAAAAATGGTACTAAAGTACCTATAGGGAGTATGCCTATGAGGCTTATTTGAAAATTCTTGTATTGTAACTAAAGAGTTATTTCCCACAAGATAAGTGCCCAAGTGGCATTAAATTTGACTCGTTAATTCGAATAATTATTTTTGAGGTATTCGTGCCTCGTTGTTATAAAATGGAGGTTTGAAATGAGATTTTTGGTTAGCATGAGATTAGCTAGCAATTTGTAATCGATCATGAATAACTATTAAGACCAGAGATGTGGTTATGGTCATAAATATGATGTGTTTCATGTCCATATATCTTTATTATAATGTCACGCTTGTAATGCAGAGAATAGTGTTATCGACATATACATTGTGGGGCATTGTTGAGTTATGAATGTATTATTATGAGTTGTTTGGGTGTTACTCTGATAGGTGGATAGTCCCGAGTACAGGGGAGACTCTGCCGAAATTTCTAAACAATTTGGGAGATAGAATATTTTTGGAATATTGAGATGTGCGAGTAAATATATACATTGTGTATTTGAGGACGAATAACCCTAAGTGGGGGAAAAGGTAAGCACCATTAAACGTTCATGTGTGTTGACATGAGAATAATACTGTGTGTTGATGTGAAAATTAGACCTTTTGAAAATGGATCTGAGTGTAAGAAATTTGGTCTTAAAGTTTAAAAGAAAAAAAATATGGAGGAAAGGAATAATGTCAATTGAGATGGCATTATCATACATATTTCGAATGCGGTCTTTCGAATAATTCTTAGTACGTTCGAGGACGATTGTTTGTTTAAGAGGTGGAGAATGTAACGACCCAAATTTTCGTTTAAGAATTTTGCATTTCCGTTCAAAGGCATAAGACCTTGAGAAGCTTCGTAATACACATTATGACTATCATGTGTGGTCAAGTTTGGTCTTTGTAAGATTCGGAGTTAAATTCAAAATACCAATTTGGGGTCGCTTTCTCAAAAGTCAACTCTCCGATCAACTCTTTCCATTTGAGCTTCACAAATAAGATTTTGATTTTTCTTTGAATTTAACTCTGAATCTTACAAAGACCAAACTTGACCATAGGACATTTCAACGCGTTTCTACGAAGTAAGAAAGTTGACGCTTTTCGACGAATATGATAGCAAGTGTACGAGGTGTAAAGTCTTATGTCTAAGCCAAGCTGGAAAAATTTCATAATAGACGAAATTGTAAATGAGTGTGCACAAGACCTCACTTTAAACGAGCATATCTGCCGTTATATTAGGAGTTGTGTGAGAATCAACCTATCAAATTAAAGCCCTTTGAGTCTAGTTTCCAACTCAATAAACCGTTCGTCATTTGCAGGTCTATACAGAAAGTTATGACCTTTTACTGGGCATGTGTCAGTAGTGCGACCTTACCCCAAACCCTAAACCCCAAACCCCAAACCCCAAACACCCAAACCCCAACCCCAAAACCCCAAAACCCCAAAACCACCCAAAACCCGGAAATGACAGACTTTGTTTATAATAAAAGCGGGTTATTAATAAAAGGCACATAGGTTATAACATGTTGAAATCAAATAAAATCAAATACAACAGTTGAGCGACCGTGCTAGAACCACAGAATCTAGGAATGCCAAACACCTTCTCCCGGGTTAACATAATTCTTTACTTGGATTTATGATTTGCGGATTGTTAACAGAGTCATAATTTCTTCAGTTCGAAATATATATCTTCAAGATACACTTAGGGAAAATACCTCTTCTGCCATAGACTTTAACTAGTTCATGGATCATTATAATGTTGTCACTTATGAGCCTACCTGGTACAAATGTTGATTGACTCTTATCCACCAATCCATCCATCACACCTTCAAGTCTATTGGTCAGAATATTTGATATAATCTTGTACACCACTATGCAGCATGAAATTGGCACGTATTCAGTTATCTTAGAGGGATTTTTCACCGTAGGAATAAGGGTCACTGTTGTGCAATTAATAGGTTGATACATATAGGATTAGCCAAAAAACTCCATGACTGCATCTATAATTGTATCACTCACTACTTGTCACGCCCCAAATCGGGAACATGACCGGCGCCTGACCGGGTTTCCCCAGTCAAGCGGACCTGGGTGCCTTTCATTCCCACGCGTTACCCCCGTGTTGATTGTTTTTCATTAACCAAATATCTTACTAACCATGAATGACTTCACATTAAACAAATAAAACCATACGAGTGATTCATTAACAAGTTTACAGTTTTTTACAACGCCCGACATAACATAATGTATACATAAGACTGGAGTCCCACAGTTACATGTCTACAGAGCCTCTAGGATATAAAAAAAGAGGGAATACAATACTTGCCGGTAACAAGGCTCCGGCTATACCTTATAAAACCAAAATGAAATCTAAACAAAAGTGGCATGAACCACACAGGGCCCCAAGGAAGAGAGGGGCTCACCAAAACGGGCAATGGAAGGAGAAGGATACTACTGCCGATGAGCTGAAGTGCCTGCTACCGATCCACCTACAATCATAACACGAATGTAGCGTCCCCGACAAAAGGGACGTCAGGTACATTTGAATTGTACTGGCATGTATGGACAAACTTTGTCCCAAGTAAACTCAAGCCATTGAATTATATCAACAATTAATTAAGCCAGCCAACCATGTTTCCACATTTTCCTCATTTCAAATAATTCTCAACACAAAGCACTTTCTACGATCAACCAATTTAACAATAACCAATCAATCACGTAAAGCACAAGTAGTCAAACAAAGGGGCAATCGGTGCCCCACAGGTTGCAAACTCTCCTGCTGTCTCCTTTCACAATTTCACATTATTGATTTTTGTATCAATTTTCAATAGCGATTTCGATCGCTTTCCATCCTTATTGCCCCCGACCACCCTTATTACCTCGGCCACCCTTATCACCCCAACCCACACCTTATTTCCTCACGTTGCGGCGCGCAACACGACCCCGCCTTACAGTTTAAAACATAACAATTTCAAACAGCAGATAAGGTACTACACACAATTTCAACAAGTTCAAATAAGCAACTTGCACATTGTTTCATGTTCTCAATTATTTTTCAAATCAATATCACAACCATGTTACAATATTTCCATAATCAAAAATATTCACACAAGTATGTTCAACAATTTTCCACAATTCAAGTGCTTCGTCTCTTTCCACAATAAACCAATTCTCAAGTGTTTCGTTTCTTTTCCACAAGGTGCCATAAAGGCCATCATAACCATTATTCACAATTCTTCACCAATTCCAATTCCCTTGTTATCTTTCAATTCATATTTCATACCACAGCACATATAGTTTAACATCAATTAGATACCCAACAACAAAATCAACAAATTACACACAATCTCTCAAATTAACACATGCCAAACGAATTGCACACATAAGGGCGATTTCACAAGAATCAAAGTTAGCCATACATACCTGGTGATGATTTTTCTTCCTACTTTATGCTTACCCAAGATATCCTACTCTTGCCAACCTTGTTCTTGAAGACTCTTACTTCTACTCACTTCTTTTACTAGAAATCAAGTTCAATAATCATGCATGAGTGTAAAAATTCTATTTTCAAAAGCTATTATATGCAAACCTCTCTTTACCCAATTTAAAACTGAAATTCAAAGAAAATAGTTAGGGTTTTTACCTTGAAAAGATTTGGGGAAGTTGAATCTTTGCCCTAGAATCCTTTGAACTAAGATGGTTGGAATAATCTTTGAAGATGAAAGATTTCTCTCTCTAAAAACCCTCTCTTCTCTCTTTAATTTTGGTAAGATGATATGATAAAATGAAGAAGAAAGGTGTTATATTAAAGAAGAGATCGGGTCAAAATGTCACAAAAATCTGGGCCGGGGCGAATCTGCGGTGCACTTTGCGACCGCAGAATCAACATGTGGTCCGCATAGTGACCGCAGAATGGCCTCAAAATGACTCGAGTTCTGTTACAGAATGCGACCAATATGCGGTCCGCATTCTTGATCTGCGGTCGCAAAGTGCACCGCAGATTCACTATGCGATCGCATATCGACCGCATTTTCAACACGATTTTTTTGGGAGACTTTCTGGAATGTTTTGCGGCAAGAATGCGGTCTGCATATCAGGTTTGCGGTCGCATTCTTGACCGCATATTTGACACTTTTCGGAAAAATTAATTCTCTACATTTTTGAAACTTAAATCACTACCAAGGGTCCGAACCGTGGCACGCATTCCTAACACATTATTCGGACCATGACACTATAGCTACTAGGTTTTATGCACAAAATTTTTACGGGGCCTTACATCCTCCCCCCCTTAAGATCGTTCGTCCTCGAATGAGTATTTTGAAATAAATGAGTTGGCTTTGAAAGACATGATATGCAACCATCAAAATTTTGACTAACTCTTATATTTTAGAAAAATTTCGCCAGGAGTTTCCTTTGTATTATGGACATATCCACCTGTCAGAGGGCCCCCGAAACACATTACTAAACAACAATACACAAATACAACACTTTCGACAACTGGTATACACTTTCTTACCTCAACGAATGCACATGTTCTATCACATTGTTACAATTGCACATAAACTAGTCACTTCAATGAATTCTTACCTTATTTAACCATTTTAACACACCATGTACACTTAACAAACCATTACCAATCTACACCTACTATTAGTTGTTTATTTAACACGTAATTCCTTATAAGGCTTTTATTTATCAAGAACGGTTCAAGTGACCCAAGGTAACAACACATTTAACTCATTACAAAATGAAGGGGACTTTACTAATACTAAGAGGGAAACAACTTAGACAAGATGACAGAGTTACTAGGAGTAGGAGGGTCACCTAATTTCTTCTAGGCTTGATCAAACAAATGGGGGTACTTTTCTTTCATCTCTTTTTCGGCTTCCCATGTGGCCTCCTCAACTTGTTGACTTCGCCACAATACTTTAACGGAGGCAACTTCCTTATTTCTCAACTTACGGACTTGCCTATCAAGAATGGCAACTGGAACCTCTTCATATGACAGGTCTTCATTAACCTCTATAGCTTCGACTGGCATGATGGTGGATGGATCTCCAATCACTTTCTTCAACATGGACACATGGAATACCGGATGCACTGATGACATCTCAGGAGGCAATTCTAGCCTATAAGCAACTTGACCAATCCTTTGAACGATCCGATATGGCCCGACATACCTAGGACTCAATTTCCCTTTCTTTCCAAATCGCATGACTCCCTTCATAGGAGATACCCTCAAGAACACCCAATCATCGACTTGAAACTCCAAATCCCTTCGGCGAACGTCCGCATAGGATTTTTGACGACTCTGTGCTGTTTTCATTCTCTGCTGAATAACCTTGACCTTTTCCATAGCTTCGTACACCATATCTGGCCCTAGCAATTCCGCTTCACCAACACCAGATAAACTAAAGGATAAATAAGTGGGGCAGATATATGTCATTTGAAACAACAATGTCACGACCCAAACCCTGGTCGTGATGGCGCCCAACACAATGCTAGGCAAGCCCGACCATATTATCCCTTAAACCAGCCAATTATTAAATAACTTAAACTCAAACAATAATTAATCATATCAGGTGATAACCGAAACGTAAAACATACAAAATACGGTCCCAAACATATCGTGGTGTCACGAGACTGAGCCTCTACAGAATAGCACCCTAATACAACCAAGTCTAGGCAAATAGGAAATCAACAAGATGATAAAGAAGGAGAAAACAAGCTCTGCGGACGCTGGCAGCTACCTCGTAATCTCCGCAAAAGTAGACAAGGATCAGCAGCTAAAATGTCTCAACTGCTCTCGGGCACCTGTAGATCTGCACGAAAGTGCGGGGAGTGGGGTGAGTATATTTCAACTCGGTGAGTAACAATAATAAATAATAACTGAAGGTAAGAAATCCTCTGCTATCACTTAGCAGTTCTAAGGCAACCCTCACAGGTACGTCATCACTATAGTAGTACTCTAACCTCCAATCTACGTTTATCTCTACAAGATTCCACACTGAACTAACCCTCACTCGTACCCCTACGGTGTACGGCCATCTCAACATATAAAGACACATACTTATGTCTATAATATATAAGTATTTAAGTAGATAGTAGGGTATGATTAAGTATAATGCTGCGGCGTGCAGCCCGCTCCAATACATATACCGCTGCGGCGCGCGGCCCGCTCCATTTTACGTCGACGGCGCTCACTGGGGGTGTATACAAACTTCGGAGGGGCTCCCTAGGCCCAAGCACTATAATACTGCGGCGTATATATATATATATATATATATATATATATATATATATATATATATATATATATATATATATATATATATATATATATATATATATATATATATATATATATATCCACACAAATATTACTGCGGCGTGCAGTCCGATCCAATATATATATATATATATGTATATATCTCTATACTGCTGCGGCGTGCAGCCCGATCCCATCATATACACCAGTGCTCACTGAGAATGTGTGCAGACTCAGACTCCGAAGGGGCTCCTACAGCCCAAGCGCAATAATACTGCGGCGTGCAGTCCGTCCCACATGTATGTTACATGTATATCACATGTATATTATTGCGGCGTGCAGTCCGATCCAATATATATACTGCTGCGGCGTGCAGCCCGATCCAATGTAGGTATATATATATAATACCTCATAATGGGTCCTCGACCGTATCCCAATCAATATATGCTTGGCCTCTCAGGCCCAATATAATATATCACAGTGGGTCCTATCTCATCTCAATCGGTATAGACTTGGCCTTTCAGGCCCACTCAGCTAGAACAGGGGATTCCACCCTAGATAATCTCTCTCAATGTACACATCTAGTACGGGCTCATATTATGCTATACGGCTAGAGCTACGGCTGAGTGTATGTTTCCAACATGATATAAGGGTCACCTAGCTCTATAGGTTCCCTAATGCTCTACAGATCGGCACAAGGCCCCAAACATGGCTATTAGCCCAATTGTACAGTTATAATCTCAGTAACAGTCATACAACACGGTATTCTATTAGCCGGGAAGGACTAAGTCCGAACCCCCAATCACAATGTCACCACGCCCGTCATAGAACGTGTGTCTCATCTCAATATAGCACTGTGAAGTGCTAGTACGGGGTTTCAAACCCTCAGTACATTGTTTACTACCACCACTCACCTCGAACCGGTAGAAGCTTCAATCCGCCTTGCGCTTGCCTCGCAAATCAATCTCCTCGGGTGCCAAATCTGCTCAAAATCATAGAGAATGCATCAATATATGCTAATTTCACGTAATTCATTCGAAATAACCCAATTTATATCAAAACCCACAAGTTGTCAAAACCCGACTTTTGGTACACTTGTCGAAAAATTACAAAAATCACATATTCGGAATCCTCATCTCGATACGAGTCTAAGCATATCAATTTTACCAAATTCGGACTCCATTTGCCCATTCAAAACCTTGATTTTCTAAAGTTCAAGCCTAGGGTTAAATCTTCCATAAATCACCCCAAATTCCTCCATTTTCATGATATAATTGCATAATATTACCAATACTAATCATAGTTTAAGTCCATAGTTGATTACCCGATGATTTCCCTTGAATTTCTCTTCAAAATCGCCCAAATCGCCTCTAAAGCCGAGACCCAAAATGTGTGAAATGTTCTGAAATTTTTCTAACTTCTGATACACTTACTTACAGCGATTTTCGCTTCTGCCGAATATTTTCCGCTCCTACGAGCCCGTATCCGCGACCAAAAGGTCGCTTCAGCGGTTCCAAGTCTGGCCGGCCATTTCCGCTTCTGCGAGCAAAGGGTCGCTTAAGCGGGCCGCTTCTGCGAAGGAACTTCCGCTTCTGCGGAAACATCCGCCTCTGCGCACCATTGACCGCTTCTGCGGTCTCGCCCAAACGGTCAAACGTCCGCTTCTGCGGAACCAGCCCATTTCTCCTCGTCCGCTTCTGCGATCACTGGCTCGCACCAGCGACCCCGCTTCAGCGGAAAGGCGTCCGCTTCTGCGTAACCACCCGCTCCTGCGCATCTCGTCCGCTTCTGCGGACTCGCTCCTGCGTCCAAAATTCCGCAGGAGCGGAAACAACAGAAGCAGGATCCCAACCTGCAATTTTTCCACAATTTCTCCCGTTTAACCATCCGAAAACACCCCGAGGCCCCCGGGACCTCATCCAAACACACCAACACATCATAACACCTTATTTGAACTTGCTCCAATCCTCAAAACACGTCTAATAACACCAAAACCCATAATTCACATCAAATTCAAGCCTAAATTCCTTAAAACATTCCGAATTACACATTCGATCAAAAACCCGACCAAACGACGTCCGAATGACCTGAAATTTTGCCGGCACATCCAAAATCACCTAACGAAGCTACTGCAAATGTCGGAATTCCATTCCGACCCCCGGATCAAAATCTCACCTACCGATCGGATTTCCCCAAAATTCAACCTTAGCCAATTCAAGCCTATTTCTACACCGGGCCTCCAAATTCAATTCCGATCGCTCCCTAAGTCACAAATCACCTTCCGGAACTAACCGAATCATCAGAATCCGATTCCAAGCCCTCTAACCAAATAGTCAACTCCGGGTTGACTTTCCTTATTCAAGTTTCCTTCACAAAGGCTATATGCCTCATTTTCAATCCAATTCACTCCTAACTCACCCGATAGACATTAACACTGATATAAAAGCATAAAACATAAAATTTCAACATAACGGGGTGGTAATTCCCGTGACGACGGGCCGGGTCGTCACATTCTCCCCTCTTAAGCAAACGCTCGTCCTCGAGCGGGTCAAGAAACATACCTGAAGTCTCAAACAAGTGAGGATATCCGCTCCGCATCTCCCGCTCGATCTCCCAAGTGGCCTCCTCTACGGGTCGACCTCTCCACTGAACCTTAACTGATGCAATGTCCTTGGACCTCAGTATTTTACTTGGCGACCCAAAATAGCAATAGGCTCCACATCATAGGATAGATCACCATCAAGCTGAATGGTACCGAAGTCTAATACATGGGACGGATCTCCGATGTACTTCCGGAGCATAGACACATGGAATACTGGATGAACGCTGGATAAGTTGGGTGGCAAGGCTAACTCATATGCCACCTCTCCAACTTTCCCGAGTATCTCAAAAGGGCCAATATACCTGGGACTCAACTTCCCTTTCTTCCCGAACCTCATGACACCCTTCATAGGTGAAATCTTCAACAATACTCTGTCACCAACCATGAAAGACAACTCTCGAACTCTACGGTCCGCATAACTCTTCTGGCGAGACTGTGCTGTGCGAAGCCTCTCCTGGATCAACTTTGCTCTATCCAGAGCATCCTGGACTAACTCAGTCCCTATCAATCAATCCTCACCAGGCTCAAACCATCCGACGGGAGATCTACACCGTCTGCCATACAATGCCTCGTATGGGGCCATCTGAATACTCGACTGGTAGCTGTTGTTGTAGGCAAACTCAACAAGTGGTAAGAATTCATCCCACGAACCACCAAAGTCAATCACACATGCTCGCAACATATCCTCCGGGATCTGAATAGTACGCTCAGACTGCCCGTCTGTCTGGGGGTGAAATGCTGTACTCAACTCAACCCTCGTACCCATCTCTCGCTGAAATGCTCTCCAAAACTGAGAAGTGAACTGAGTGCCTCTGTCAGATATAATAGACACTGGGACCCCATGCAACCTGACAATCTCCCGAATAAAGATCCATGCCAACCGCTCCGATGAGTAAGTAGTACTAACTGGGATGAAATGTGCGGACTTAGTCGGCCGATCAACAATCACCCATACAGAATCAAACTTCCTCGCTGTCCGAGGTAGCCCAGTAACAAAATCCATGGTGATCCTCTCCCATTTCCCCTCGGGAATAACCATACGCTGAAGAACACCGCCCGGTCTCTGATGCTCATATTTGACCTGCTGGCAATTGAGGCACTTAGCTACATGCCTAACAATATCCATCTTCATTCTCCTCCACCAGTAGTGTTGTCTCAAGTCTTGGTACATCTTTGCGGCACCTGGGTGAATAGAGTACCGCGAACTGTGTGCCTCCTCAAGTATCAACTCCCGCAAACCATCAACATTGGGCACGCATATACGGCCCTGCATCCTCAGAACACCATCACTGTCGATAGTCACATCTCTAACATCATTATGCTGCACTCTGTCCTTAAGGACAAGCAAATGTGGGTCATCATACTGTCGCTCCCCGATGCGATCATATAAGGAAGATCGAGAAACAACACAAGCCAACACCCGACTCGGCTCCGAAATATCTAATCTCACTAGCCGATTGGCTGGAGCCTGAACATCATAAGCAAATGGCCTCTCCCCAACTGGGATGAAAGCTAAGCTGCCCATGCTAACCGCCTTCCTACTCAAGGCATCGGCCACCACATTGGCCTTCCCCGGATGATATAAAATAGTGATATCATAGTCTTTAAGCAATTCCAACCACCTCCGCTGTCTCAAATTAAGGTCCTTCTGTCTGAATAAGTGCTGAAGGCTGCGATGATCCGTGAACACCTCACAGGAGACACCATACAGGTAATGCCTCCAAATCTTCAAAGCATGAACTATGGTTGCTAGCTCCAAATCATGAACAGGGTAGTTCTTCTCGTGGGGCTTCAACTGACGAGAAGCATAAGCAATGACCCTACCCTCCTGCATCAACACACAACCAATGCCCACTCCTGAGGCATCACAATATACAGTATAAGAATCTGAAGCTGTCGGTAGAATCAAGACTGGTGCTGTGGTCAGTGCTGTCTTGAGCTTCTAAAAGCTCTCCTCGCACTCCTCGGACCATAAGAAAGGAACACCCTTCTCAGTCAATCTAGTCAAGGGTGAAGCAATAGAAGAGAACCCCTGAACGAATCGGCGATAATACCCTGCCAATCCCAGAAAGCTACGGATCTCAGTAACTGAGGTCGGTCTGGGCCAACTCTGCACTGCCTCGACCTTCCTCGGATCTACCCGAATACCATCACAGGACACCACGTGCCCTAAGAATGCCACGGACTCAAGCCAGAACTCACATTTGGAGAACTTGGCATACAGCTTCTCCTCTCTCAATCTCTGCAATACAATACTCAAGTGCCGAGCATGCTCCTCCCGGCTACGAGAGTAGACTAGTATGTCATCAATGAATACGATCACAAATGAATCAAGATACGGCCTGAATACACTATTCATCAGATGCATAAATGCTGCTGGGGCGTTGGTCAGCCCAAAAGACATCACAAGGAACTCATAGTGACCATATTTGGTCCTGAATGCAGTCTTCATAATGTCGGACTCTCTAATCTTCAGCCGATGGTAGCCTGAACGAAGATCAATCTTCGAGAACACCCTAGCTCCCTGGAGGTGATCAAATAAATCATCGATACGAGGAAGAGGATACTTATTCTTCACTGTTACTTTGTTTAGCGCCTATAGTCAATACACATCCTCATAGATCCGTCCTTCTTCTTAACAAACAGGACCGGTGCACCCCACGGCGACACACTCGGCCGAATGAACCCCTTATCTAGGAGTTCCTGGAGCTGCTCCTTCAATTCCTTCAACTCAGCTGGTGCCATACGATACGGAGGAATAGAAATAGGCTGAGTGCCTGGCACCAAATCGATACCAAAATCAATATCCCTGTCCGGCGGCATGCCCGGCAGGTCTGAGGGAAACACATCAGGAAAGTCTCGCACAATGGGAACAGAATCAATACTGGGAGTCCGGGCCTCGACCTCCCGCACAAATGCTAAATAAGAGAGACATCCCTTCCCAACCATTCGTTGGGCCTCGAGGAAAGATATTACCTTGCTAGGTACATACTGAGTCATGCCTCGCCACTCGATCCTCTGAATGCCCGGCATAGCCAAAGTGACTGTCTTAGCATGACAGTCCAGAATAGCATGACATGGAGATAACCAATCCATGCCCAATATAACATCAAAATCAATCATGCTGAGGAGCAACAGGTCTACTCGGGTCTCCAGACCTCCAATAGTGACCAAACAGGACCGGTATACGTGGTCCACTATAATAGTATCCCCTACCGGGGTAGATACATGCACTGGCAGCTCAAGACTCCCTCGGGTCGTGCCCGAATGAGGAGCAAAATATGTAGACACATAAGAATAAGTAGAACCGGGATCAAACAATACTGAGGCATCTCTGTGGCAGACTGAAATAATACCTGTAATGACATCATCAGAAGCAACAGCCTCAGATCGGCCCTGAAAAGCATAGCATCTAGCCTGTCCGCCTGATCGGCCTCCCCCTCGAGAGCGACCCCTAGCTGTCTGACCCTCACCCCTAGCTGGCGGGGCGGGTGCTGAAGTAGAAGGACCAGATGACGAGGGCTGCCCCCTCTGCTGATAAGATTTGGAAACAAGACGGGGACACTCCCTACGGTGGTGCCCAAACTCTCCGCACTCGTAGCAACTCCCCGGTGCTGGGTACTGAGACTGATAAGGACCTCTGGCGCTGGAGTGACCAGCTGATGAACTAGGCCGAGATGAACCATGAGCGGATGGGGCCTGTGAAGAACTTTGAGCTGGCATGGCACTGAGAGATGGCTGGCTCTGGTGTGAACCCTAATAACCCTGTCTAGAAGACCATCTGCGACGATCTGAGCGACCCGACTGCGAAGACCTGAAAGAGCGACCTCGGCTCTGCTGACTCTGGCCTCTGGTCTGAGTGCCAATGGAACTAGCTGCTCCTCGAGGCCTCTTGGCCTCCCTCTCATCCCGCTCCCTGCGATGATCTGTCTTAATGCCGTGAGCAATATCCACGGCATCCTCAAATGTACGACTCAAAACCCTCTCCCGAGTCATCAGAATACGAATGGGATAAATGAGCCCGTCCACGAAGCGCCCAATCCTCTCTCTGTCGGAATGAACTAACCACGGTGCATATCTGGACAACTCTGTAAACCTGATCTCATACTCTGACACTGACATGTCCCCCTGACGGAGACCCTCAAACCGCCTACGCATCTCCTCTCTCTGAGATCGAGGCACCCATTTCTCCAAGAACATAGTGGAGAACTCCGGCCATGATAGTGGTGCTGCCCCGGCTGGCCTGCGGCGCTCATAAGCCTCCCACCAAGCGAAGGCTGGCCCCTGAAACTGAAAGGTAGTGAAAGATACCCCACTGGACTCCAATATCCCTGCCGTACGAAGCATCCGACGGCACTTATCCAGAAAACCTTGGGCGTCCTCGCCCGGAGCACCAGTGAACACCGGAGGAGATAACCTGGTGAACCTCTCGAGACGACGCTGCTCATCGTCTGTCATAGCTGGGACCCTGTCCCCCTGAATCTGATCTGCTGGCTGAACCGGTACCACAGGCTGAACTGGAGGAATCTCTGGTGTCTGTAAGCCCTGCACTGCTGGCTCTGGAGTGCGTACTGCGGGGGTTTGATGACCACCTCCGATCCCCGATGCAGCTGCTGCAGTAGTAACTGAAACCGCCTGTGCTAGGCCAGTGCAGACTGCTAGTATCTGAGCCAGGGTCTCCTGTAGACCCGGAATAACAATAGGCACAGCTGGTGCCCGATCTGGTGCTGCTGGCACCACTGCAACTGGGGGCTGTGGGTCAGCTGGCACTGCCTCAGCTGCCTAACTCCGCCACGACCACGACCGCGTCCACGGCCTCTAGCAGGTGGTAGTGGTGGTCGTCCTCCACGTCCGGATGATTGAGTTCTCGCCATCTTGCGAGAGAATAGAATGTCAAAGTTCAGTTCAAGTCAAAAGTAATCGCACGACAAGAATTCCAAGAATTGAAACTTTTCCTAAAAGGTTTGCAGCCTCCCGAGGATAAGTACAGGCGTCCCCGCACCGATCCACGAGACTCTACCAACCGGCTCACGACTCGCGAGACCTGTTAACCTAGGCTCTGATACCAACTTGTCACGACCCAAACCCTGGTCGTGATGGCGCCCAACACAATGCTAGGCAAGCCCGACCATATTATCCCTTAAACCAGCCAATTATTAAATAACTTAAACTCAAACAGTAATTAATCATATCAGGTGATAACCGAAACGTAAAACATACAAAATACGGTCCCAAACATATCGTGGTGTCACGAGACTGAGCGTCTACAGAATAGCATCCTAATACAACCAAGTCTAGGCAAATAGGAAATCAATAAGATGATAAAGAAGGAGAAAACAAGCTCTGCGGACGCTGGCAGCTACCTCGTAATCTCCGCAAAAGTAGACAAGGATCAGCAGCTACAATGTCTCAACTGCTCTCGGGCACCTGTGGATCTGCACAGAAAGTGCAGAGGAGTGGGGTGAGTATATTTCAACTCAGTGAGTAACAATAATAAATAATAACTGAAGGTAAGAAATCCTGCACTATCACTTAGCAGTTCTAAGGCAACCCTCACAGGTACGTCATCACTATAATAGTACTCCAACCTCCAATCTACGTTTATCTCTACAAGATTCCACACTGAACTAACCCTCACTCGTACCCCTACGGTGTACGGCCATCTCAACATATAAAGACACATACTTATGTCTATAATATATAAGTATTTAAGTAGATAGTAGGGTATGATTAAGTATAATGATGCGGCGTGCAGCCCGCTCCAATACATATACCGCTGCGGCGCGCAGCCCGCTCCATTTTACGTCGACGGCGCTCACTGGGGGTGTATACAGACTTCGGAGGGGCTCCCTAGGCCCAAGCACTATAATATTGCGGCGTGCAGCACGATCCACACAAATATTACTGCGGCGTGCAGTCCGATCCAATATATATATATGTATATATCTCTATACTGCTGCGGCGTGCAGCCCGATCCCATCATATACACCAGTGCTCACTGAGAATGTGTGCAGACTCAGACTCCGAAGGGGCTCCTACAGCCCAAGCGCAATAATACTGCGGCGTGCAGTCCGTCCCACATGTATGTTACATGTATATCACATGTATATTATTGCGGCGTGCAGTCCGATCCAATATATATACTGCTGCGGCGTGCAGCCCGATCCAATGTAGGTATATATATATAATACCTCATAATGGGTCCTCGACCCTATCCCAATCAATATATGCTTGGCCTCTCGGGCCCAATATAATATATCACAGTGGGTCCTAGACCCTGTCTCAGTCAATATAAACTTGGCCTTTCAGGCCCACTCAGCTAGAACAGGGAATTCCACCCTAGATAATCTCTCTCAATGTACACATCTAGTACGGGCTCATATTATGCTATACAGCTAGAACTACGGCTGAGTGTATGTTTCCAACATGATATAAGGGTCACCTAGATCTATAGGTTCCCTAATGCTTTACAGATCGGCACAAGGCCCCAAACATGGCTATTAGCCCAATTGTACAGTTATAGTCTCAGTAACAATCATACAACACAATATTCTATTAGCCGGGAAGGACTAAGTCCGAACCCCCAATCACAATGTCACCACGCCCGTCATAGAATGCGTGTCTCATCTCAATATAGCACTGTGAAGTGCTAGTACGGGGTTTCAAACCCTCGGTACATTGTTTACTACCACCACTCACCTCGAACCGGTAGAAGCTTTAATCCGCCTTGCGCTTGCCTCGCAAATCAATCTCCTCGGGTGCCAAATCGCTCAAAATCATAGAGAATGCATCAATATATGCTAATTTCACGTAATTCATTCGAAATAACCCAATTTATATCAAAACCCACAAGTTGTCAAAACCCGACTTTTGGTACTCTTGTCGAAAAATTACAAAAATCACATATTCGGAATCCTCCTCTCGATACGAGTCTAAGCATATCAATTTTACCAAATTCGGACTCCATTTGCCCATTCAAAACCTTGATTTTCTAAAGTTCAAGCCTAGGGTTAAATCTTCCATAAATCACCCCAAATTCCTCCATTTTCATGATATAATTGCATAATATTACCAATACTAATCATAGTTTAAGTCCATAGTTGATTACCTGATGATTTCCCTTGAATTTCTCTTCAAAACCGCCCAAATCGCCTCTAAAGCCGAGACCCAAAATGTGTGAAATGTTCTGAAATTTTTCTAACTTCTGATACACTTAACTTACAGCGATTTTCGCTTCTGCGGAAGAATTTCCGCTCCTACGAGCCCGTATCCGCGACAAAAGGGTCGCTTCAGCGGTTCCAGGCCTAGCCGGCCAATTCCGCTTCTGCGAGCAAAGGGCCGCTTAAGCGGGCCCGCTTCTGCGAAGAAACTTCCGCTTCTGCGGAAACGTCCGCCTCTACGCACCATTGTCCGCTTCTGCGGTCTCGCCCAAGCGGTCAAATGTCCGCTTCTGCGGACCTTCTCATTTCTCTTCTCGTCCGCTTCTACGATCAGTGGCTCGTACCCGCGGTGCCGCTTCAGCGGATTGGCTTCCGCTTCTGTGTAACAAGCCGCTCCTGTGCCCCTCGTCCGCTTCTGCGGACTCGCTCCTGCGTCCAAAATTCCGCAGGAGCGGAAACAACAGAAGCAGGATCCCAACCTGCAATTTTTCCACAATTTCTCCCGTTTAACCATCCGAAAACACCCCGAGGCCCCCGGGACCTCATCCAAACACACCAACACATCATAACACCTTATTTGAACTTGCTCCAATCCTCAAAACACGTCTAATAACACCAAAACCCATAATTCACATCAAATTCAAGCCTAAATTCCTTAAAACATTCTGAATTACACATTCGATCAAAAACCCGACCAAACGACGTCCGAATGACCTGAAATTTTGCAGGCACATCCAAAATCACCTAACGAAGCTACTGCAACTGTCGGAATTCCATTCCGACCCCCGGATCAAAATCTCACCTACCATTCGGATTTCCCAAAATTCAACCTTAGCCAATTCAAGCCTATTTCTACACCGGGCCTCCAAATTCAATTCCGATCGCTCCCCTAAGTCACAAATCACCTTCCGGAACTAATCGAATCATCAGAATCCGATTCCAAGCCCTCTAACCAAATAGTCAACTTCGGGTTGACTTTCCTTATTCAAGTTTCCTTCACAAAGGCTATATGCCTCATTTTCAATCCAATTCACTCCTAACTCACCCGATAAACTTTAACATTGAAATAAAAGCATAAAACATACAATTTCAACATAACGGGGTGGTAATTCCCGTGACGACGGGCCGGGTCGTCACAAAATGCTAGCATGATAGCTATTATTGTAAGCAAATTCTATCAGTGGCAAGTGTTCATCCCAATTACCTTTAAAATCTAAGACACAAGCCCGTAACATATCTTCAAGCGTCTGAATGGTCCGCTCGGCCTGGCCGTCGGTCTGCGGATGGAAAGCTGTGCTGAGATTCACCTGAGTTCCCAAACCTTGCTGAAACTTCTTCCAAAAGTTAGCTGTGAACCGAGCCCCGCGATCCGAGATAATAGAAAGTGGAGTGCCATGAAGTCTTACTATCTCCTTGATGTACAATCTTGCATATTGCTCCGCGGTATCAGTGGACTTGACAGGCGGGAAGTGAGTTGATTTGGTGAGTCGATCCACTATCACCCATATTGAGTCAAACTTACGCTGAGTGCGAGGTAACCCCACCATGAAATCCATATTGATCATCTCCCATTTCCACCTTGGTATTTCTATAAGCTGAGTTAATCCACCGGGCCGTTGATGCTCGGCCTTCACTTATTGACAGTTCGGACATTTAGCTACAAAGCTTGCTACATCCCTTTTCATACCGTTCCACCAATAAATCTCCTTAAGGTCATGATACATTTTTGTGGAACCCGGGTGTACCGAATACCTGGAAATATGAGCCTCTGCCATTACCCTTTCCCGAAGCTCGTCCACATCCGGAACACATAGCCTATCTTGACACCGCAATACACCATCTTCGCCGCTGAGTACAAATGCTGAGGTCTTGTTATTCATGACTGCTTCCTTTACCCGAACCAATGCTGGATCCATCAACTGTTTTTCCTTGATTTCCGCGACCAATGATGATTCTGCTCCCTTATGCACCAAAATATCCCCCCTCGGCTAACGCCGAGATACGAACCCCCAAACTGGCTAATTGGTAAACCTCTCGAGCCAGGGGTCTCTGATCCATACCCAAATGAGCCAAACTACCCATGGATTTTCGACTAAGAGCGTCGGCTACCACATTTGCCTTTCCTGGATGGTACAATATGTTCATATCATAGTCCTTGAGCAATTCTAACCACCGTCGCTGTCTCAGATTTAGCTCCTTCTGCTTGAACAAATACTGGAGGCTCTTGTGGTCCGAAAACACATCTACATGAACTCCATAAAGATAGTGCCGCCATATTTTCAAAGCAAACACAACAGCTGCAAGCTCCAAATCATGCGTCGGATAATTCTTCTCGTGATTCTTGAGTTGCCTGGAAGCGTAAGATATGACTTTCCCGTCCTGCATCAATACACATCCCAAACCAACCCTGGAGGCATCACAATAAACCACAAATCCCTCTGTTCCTTCTGGCAAGGCCAATACTGGTGCCGAGGTCAATCTTGACTTCAATTCCTGGAAACTTTTCTCACATGCTTCGGACCACTGGAACTTAACTGCCTTCTGCGTCAGTTTTGTCAATGGGGAAGCGAGGGTTGAGAACCCCTCTACAAACCTCCGATAGTACCCTGCTAAACCCAAGAAGCTATGAATCTCTGTCGGGGTCGTGGGTCTAGGCCAATCTTTCACCACCGCAATCTTCTGAGGATCCACCTGAATTCCCTCACTGGAAATAACATGCCCTAGAAAGGCTATGGACTTCAACCAAAACTCACATTTTGAGAACTTGGCATACAATTGATGTCGAAGAAGGGTCTGCAACGCTGCTCTGAGGTGAACGGCATGATCTTCTCTGCTCCGAGAGTAGATGAGGATGTCGTCAATGAATACAATCACAAAGGAATCTAGGAATGGCTTGAAAACCCGATTCATAAGGTCCATGAAAGCTGCTTGGGCATTGGTTAGCCCAAAAGACATGACCAAAAACTCGAAGTGACCATAACGAGTTCTGAAGGCGGTCTTAGGAATATCCTGCTCCCTGATTATTAACTGGTGGTACCCAGACCGTAAATCAATCTTTGAGAAGAACTTCGCTCCCTGCAATTGGTCAAACAGATCATCCGCTCGAGGCAAAGGATATTTATTCTTGATGGTGACTTTGTTGAGCTACCGATAATCAATACACATTCGAAGTGACCCATCCTTCTTTCTGACAAAGAGAACCGGAGCACCCCACGGCGACACACTCGGTCGTATGAACCCTTTCTCTAATAAATCCCTCGACTGCTCCTTTAACTCCCTTAACTCTGCTGGCGCCATTCTGTATGGTGGAATGGATATTGGCTGAGTATCCGGCAATACATCGATCCCAAAGTCAATTTCCCTATCCGGCGGAATGCCTGGAAGCTCATCTGGAAACACTTCAAGAAATTCATTCACAATTGGCACGGACTCGAGGGTAGGCACCTCTGAGGTGGTGTCCGTTACCCGAACCAGGTGATAGATACACCCTTTCTTAATTATCTTCGAAGCCTTAAGGTAGGAAATAAACCTACCCCTTGGCACTACACCATTTCCTATCCATTCAATAACTGGCTCGTTAGGGAACTCGAGCCTCATAACTCTCGTTCGACAGTCAAGTTTGGCAAAGCACGAATAGAGCCAATCCATCCCCATAATTACATCAAAATCTACCATCCCAAGCTCAATAAGATCGGCCGTGGTATCACGACCACCCACCGTAACAACACAATTCCTATAGACTCGTGAGGCCGATTTAAGTCACCAATTGGAGTCGACACAGAGAACGGCTCATGAAGCCGTTCGGGTTCTATCCCAAAACTTGAAGCAATGAATGGAGTAACATAAGACAAGGAGGACCCTGGATCAATAAGGGCATAGCAATCAATAGTCTGAACAGACAGGATACCTGTAACAACATCTGGAGAAGCCTCGGTATTTTGGCGGCCACTCAATGCATAGAATCGGCTAGGTCCACCCCTACCCCGAGCTCCACCCCTAGCTGCACCACGCCCTGCTGATGCTGGAGTACGCGCTGATGATGTAGCAGCCGAAGAACCGGATGATCGAGCAGATCCCCTACCTATACCCTGGCGGGGTGCACGGCAGTCCCGTTGAATGTGACCTCTCACCCCGCACCCGAAGCACACTGGAAGGTCAAGGTAGCAAGTCTCTGTATGAAATCTCCCACACTTGGGGCATGTAGGTCTCCCCTGCTGCTGGGATCTCACCCCAGGACGACCAGACTGACGAGACCTCCTGCTGTCTGAGCCAGGTCTCGAGTAACTGCCCTGCTGATGACTGTGCACGGATGGTGGTGCACTCGCGGAGGACTGAGCATATGACTGGGACGGCCCTGATGACCCCCTCCCTGGAAGTGATCTCCCTGAACGACCCATTGACCGGGCCCTCCTGCTACTCTCTCTTTCTGCACGAATCTTCAATTTCCTGGCCTCTGTGGCCTGAGCAAACCCCACAATCCTCCCATAGTTCATGTCTGAGTGCAAAGCTGCTGTGGCGGCCTCATTCACTACCAAAGGACTAAGGCCCTGAACAAACCGTCGAACCTGGGCATCCATGGTCGACACTAAATGAGGAGCGTACTTGGACAACCTTACGAACTCCATGCGATACTCCCAAACACTCATACTGCCCTGTTTGAGAACCTCGAACTCAGTGGCACGGGCTGCCATTGCCTCAGTAGGTAAGTAGTGGTCCATAAATGCATCCACGAACTCATCCCATCTGGCCGGAGGGCTCCCTTCCTCACGGGAATCCTCCCACATTTCGAACCATGAACGTGCCGCTCCCTTCGGCCTGTAAGAGGCCAACTCTACCCCCTCTATATCTGTAGCCTTCATCACTCTGAGGGTCTTGTATATCTCATCAAGGAATTCCTGTGGGTCAGCCTCTGGATCGGTACCTGAAAATGCTGGAGGGGCCAATCGCAAGAACTAGTGGACTCTGGAGCCAAAGGAATCTCCCTGTCCGCTGGAGGATGCAGGGGCATCATGGGATCTCTGGGCCTGGGCGGCCACTAACTGTGTTAACATATGAATGGCTCCCCTAAGATCTTCATTAGAGATACCGGAGCCCGAAGCGGGAACTGTATCTGAGTCAGGAACACTGGCAGGAGGAATGGTGGCATCCTCTGCCGCAGCTGGAATAGGGACACTTGGGTTTTGAACAGATGGGCCAGGCAAATTCGGGACTGGTGGGTCATTCTCTCCCACGGCATCGGGTGCATGATTAACAACTGCACTTGGGCCGGCATTGGCCCTAAGGCCGAGTCTAGCCTTCTTCTTAGGTGCCATATTCTGAAAATTTGGGAACAAGGCGCGAATTAGACACAGATATTTCCAAATTGCACTTTACCGCACGATATAGATTAACAAAGAAATAGGTAAATTCCTAAATGCCCGTGTAGCCCCCTACTTATATGATGTGGTCGACAACACACCTATAAGAAGGGCACTACTAGACATGGCTCCGAGACATCCTAGGACACTTTAAAAACCATATGCTCTGATACCAAGTTTGTCACGCCCCAAATCGGGAACATGACCGGCGCCTGACCGGGTTTCCCCAGTCAAGCGGACCTGGGTGCCTTTCATTCCCACGCGTTACCCCCGTGTTGATTGTTTTTCATTAACCAAATATCTTACTAACCATGAATGACTTCACATTAAACAAATAAAACCATACGAGTGATTCATTAACAAGTTTACAGTTTCTTACAACGCCCGACATAACATAATGTATACATAAGACTGGAGTCCCACAGTTACATGTCTACAGAGCCTCTAGGATATAAAAAAAGAGGGAATACAATACTTGCCGGTAACAAGGCTCCGGCTATACCTTATAAAACCAATATGAAATCTAAACAAAAGTGGCATGAACCACACAGGGCCCCAAGGAAGAAAGGGGCTCACCAAAACGGGCAGTGGAAGGAGAAGGATACTACTGCCGATGAGCTTGAAGTGCCTGCTACTGATCCACCTACAATCATAACACGAATGTAGCGTCCCCGGCAAAAGGGACGTCAGTACACTTGAATTGTACCGGCATGTATGGACAAACTTTGTCCCAAGTAAACTCAAGCCATTGAATTACATCAACAATTAATTAAGCCACCAACCATGTTTCCACATTTTCCTCATTTCAAATAATTCTCAACACAAAGCACTTTCTACGATCAACCAATTTAACAATAACCAATCAATCACGTAAAGCACAAGTAGTCAAACAAAGGGCAATCAGTGCCCCACAGGTTGCAAACTCTCCTGCTGTCTCCTTTCACAAGTTCACATTATTGATTTTTGTATCAATTTTCAATAGCGATTTCGATCGCTTTCCATCCTTATTGCCCCTGACCACCCTTATTACCTCGGCCACCCTTATCACCCCAACCCACACCTTGTTTCCTCACGTTGCGGCGCGCAACACGACCCCGCCTTACAGTTTAAAACACAACAATTTCAAACAGCGCAGATAAGGTACTACACACAATTTCAACAAGTTCAAATAAGCAACTTGCACATTGTTTCATGTTCTCAATTATTTTTCAAATCAATATCACAACCATGTTACAATATTTCCATAATCAAAAATATTCACACAAGTATGTTCAACAATTTTCCACAATTCAAGTGCTTCGTCTCTTTCCACAATAAACCAATTCTCAAGTGTTTCGTTTCTTTTCCACAAGGTGCCATAAAGGCCATCATAACCATTATTCACAATTCTTCACCAATTCCAATTCCCTTGTTATCTTTCAATTCATATTTCATACCACACCACATGTAGTTTAACATCAATTAGATACCCAACAACAAAATCAACAAATTACACACAATCTCTCAAATTAACACATGCCAAACGAATTGCACACATAAGGGCGATTTCACAAGAATCAAAGTTAGCCATACATACCTGGTGATGATTTTTCTTCCTACTTTATGCTTACCCAAGATATCCTACTCTTGCCAACCTTGTTCTTGAAGACTCTTACTTCTACTCACTTCTTTTACTAGAAATCAAGTTCAATAATCATGCATGAGTGTAAAAATTCTATTTTCAAAAGCTATTATATGCAAACCTCTCTTTACCCAATTTAAAACTGAAATTCAAAGAAAATAGTTAGGGTTTTTACCTTGAAAAGATTTGGGGAAGTTGAATCTTTGCCCTAGAATCCTTTGAACTAAGATGGTTGGAACAATCTTTGAAGATGAAAGATTTCTCTCTCTAAAACCCTCTCTTCTCTCTCTAATTTTGGTAAGATGATATGATAAAATGAAGAAGAAAGGTGTTATATTAAAGAAGAGATCGGGTCAAAATGTCACAAAAATCTGGGTCGGGGCGAATCTGCGGTGCACTTTGCGACCGCAGAATCAACATGCGGTCCGCATAGTGACCGCAGAATGGCCTCAAAATGACTCGAGTTCTGTTACAGAATGCGACCGATATGCGGTCCGCATTCTTGATCTGCGGTCGCAAAGTGCACCGCAGATTCACTATGCGATCGCATATCGACCGCATTTTCAACACGATTTTTTTGGGAGACTTTCTGGAATGTTTTGCGGCAAGAATGCGGTCCGCATATCAGGTTTGCGGTCGCATTCATGACCGCATATTTGACACTTTTTGGAAAAATTAATTCTCTACATTTTTGAAACTTAAATCACTACCAAGGGTCCGAACCGCGGCACGCATTCCTAACACATTATTCGGACCATGACACTATAGCTACTAGGTTTTATGCACAAAAATTTTACGGGGCCTTACACTACTGGCCATGCTTTTTTATAGAATAAAACATTGAATCCATCATATCCTGGAGCTTTGTTATCATTGATACCTTGGAGTGCCTGTACTATCTTTTTTCTGGTAATCTCTGCATTAAGAAGCAATTGTTGGTGTCTGTTGAGCAAGGGACAATCTCTCATAATAGAATGGTTAATAGGTGGCAATTCATTTGCTGAGGAGTCCAATAGTTGCTAATAGAATCATGTCACCTCTTCTTCAATTTCCTTCTTTGTTTGTGATGTGCTTTTATTTCCTCTTGTTATCCTATTTATCTTGTTTTGACTGCACATGGTTTTCATAGATGCAAAGAAATATGATGTATTGCCATCTCCTATCTATAGCCATTTTACTCTAGATTTCTTTTTCAATATGCTCTCCTCCACTTAAATCATTTCTCCAATTGCTCCTTCATTGCCTTTTCTGCTACTAGTGAAGATCCATTCTATCCAGAATCTCTCATTTGTTCCTGCATATCTTCTAGTTGTTGCCTGCATTCCTTGATCCTATCCCCTACAGCATTGTACTCATTTTTATTTAGCTCTTTCATACCCTGCTTTACCCTCTTCAATTTCTGCCATACATTTTTCAGATTATGTTGGTCCTATGGCCTTTCCCATGCATCCTTTACTATCTGTAAAAAGTCTTGATGATCAGCTAGTTGGTTGAGAAATTTAAAGGGTTTGGAACTGAATACTTCTTCCTCATCCAATGTGATGCTCAATGGTGAATAATCAAAATAGTGGGTGTCCATAACCACAACCTCCATCCGTGGAATAACCACATCCATTCAGTATTAATCATGGCTCTGTCAATTCTGCTATAAGTATGGCCATTTGTCCATGTAAATGTTCTTCCAGTAGTCTTCAAATCTTTGATTCCAGTGTTTTCTATAAATTCATTGAAGTCTCTCACTTCATGTTCCTGCACCTCACTCCTAATAGGCATGTCTTCCATTGCTCTGATAGTATTAAAGTCCCCCATGATTAACCACGGTCCTTGTTGTATTGTGTGCAATCTAGTCAATTCCCTCCACATGTTTCTTCTATCCTCAATACTATGCAACCCATACACAACAGTTAATGTATACCTCATATCCAATCATCTGATATTTACCTCTGCGTGAATAGTCTAAGCAGTACTACTCACCTCCTTCCATCCTATCTCAGTTGTGTCCTATATCAATCATATTCTTCCTTTATTACTATGAATAATTGTCAAGATATTCCCATCCTGGATTAATCTTCTTTATGATCTAATCAACCTTCTGTTCGTTTATTTTATGCTCTAACAATGCTATCATGCTTATTTTCCTGCTACAAATGAACCTCTTAACCTTTTTTTGTCTATGGGTTTTATTTAGAGCCCTTATATTCCAAGTTACTAACCTCATAATGGTATGAAGAGAGGTTGTATTGCTTCTTGCCCTGCGTTACCCTTTTGTCTTCCTATTGCTCTTTCAGTCAAATTTGGGATGGCTAGCTCTAGGTTGGACTCTGCAAGTATGTTAAATCCATTTAGGACATTAACTCCATTTGTTAGTTGTGTTTCCCTACTTCTTGCTGCTGATCTCCCTATAACAGTCTGCCACTGCTCCGCATTCCCTTTTCCACTTCCTGTACTACCAGTACAAGTACTTGTAATTGCCGGACTAGTACTAATATTCTTTTCAGTTATGCTTTTCTCTGTCTGCACGACTTCATTTGCTAGTTCCTGATCTTTTGTTGTCATTTTGGGTTGCCATGCCTGCTTCTGCTTCCCATACTAATTCTTTCCTTTTGGTACATTAGGCTCAACTCCTCTACATTGGTGACTAACCTGCATGCATGTAGTGCAGAACTCTGGTATCCATTCATAAGAACCTTCCTGCATAAGGTCTCTACCATTAGGGTCTGTCACTTTTATAGCTTTAGGGAGCTCCTTGTCACATCCATTTCGATCTGAACCCTTGCATAAGAAATTCTGTCTATTTGAGTAGTGCAAGCATCTGCATAAATGGGCACTCCCAATCCACTACTGATTCTGCTTAATGCTGTTTTTTCCCCAACAATTCAAAGGCAAATTAGGATATTTGACCCACATTGGTATTGTTTGGAGTACCTATTTTGTGAATTCAAATTCAGCCGACCATACTTTGACAATTATAGGCTTGTTATTCAACATATGTGTCCCTAAGTACAAGACTGCATCCCTATATTTAATTGAATTAAATCTCACCGCAAAATAGCCATCGTTGTGGAATTAAACCTTAGGTTTAGCAACATAATTCCACACTGAAGCAATGTACCTCTCCATGGTTCCTATTGTTGGGCTACCTCCAACCACATACAATATGAGAGCTAGTTTCCACTTCTATGTTTTCTCTTCTATCTCATCCTTACATAGTTCAACAGTTATTTCGCCATTTTTAATAGTAGGTGCAACAAAGGACAGATCCATTCCTTTACCCGTATAATTCGATCCCGCAAATAGATTCGCCCATTGTTTCTGCTCTTGCTTAGCCTCAACTTCAGGCAACCTCTTTGTAGCATAAGTTACCTTCTCCTAATCCCATGCTTCCCCCAATTCAGCCTCACAATTTTGCCCATTAGTAGCCGATTTTCTAGTATTAGCTCTTGCATGTATCATCATACTGTTACTCGTTCCTTTCCTACCATTTTCAAGTTACTCTGATGGATTTTTGACAGCTTCCGTCAAATTTGACAATGGTGGCCATTGCTCCATTAAGCTTATCCTAGATCTCTGTTCAGAATTCCCACTGGTTGTGTGTTGCTCGTCTCTGCGCTATCACTCATCGGAATTACAATCGCATTTTTCTTTGGTCGTCTCCTCCCCATGCCTGCTGGTACCTTAGCACATGCGCTCTAAAGTGCGCCGAGAGAACGATTATGGTTATTAATGAGAAGTTTTAAGGGTTGTAGCATTTCTTATTTTTTTTACAATTACAAATACCTTGTTTGAAAGAGGCTTGCATGCAGAATACTTTGGGTGACCTCATGGTGTAAAAAATATTTGCAGTAATTATAATGTATATACCTTAAATTCAAATATCATATTATAGTAAATATCTTTTGAATGCAAACCAAAAAAATACGTATGCGAGAAAAAATAACGAGAACATATAATTACGCTAAAATTAATTTACCAGCGATTAGGAAAGCAATGAAACAGAAAGCAGCTGAGAGTATTTTTTTTTTTATTGCAAGAAGAGAAAGTGGATCTATTGATGAAAAGTGTCTTCCTCACTTTGCTTCACTAATTAAGTGCCACTATTCATATGGGGCCCTACAAAGAAATTCTACCACCATATTAATTCCTTTCTTTTTTAATATTTTCCCTTTTGTACTTTGCACGTCGATTCACTAAATGATAATTAAGATTTATTCTAATTGACAATTTAATACATGCACATCAGTTGTCTCAAGTTCAAGACATGCAGTCACAAGCTCCGGAAATTAAGATCAACATTCTAACTTTGATCATCCTTATCCGTAAAAACTTACTCGTACCAAACCTCTACCCCTAACTAATAAATGCATGGTAAGTTTTAGTTAGCACATACACTTTTATCACTAGAAGCCCGTTTGGATTGACTTAAAAAAATAATTTTCAGCAAAAACAGCTTTGAAGCCAAAAAAGTAAGTTGGGATTGCTTTGCGTATTGCTTTTGACTTGTTTTAAGTAGTTTTTAACTTATTTTAAGCACTTTTTGATTTTGTTAAGTAGTAAAAAAGCTAATAACAACTTAAAAGCTAATTTGACTAGCTTAAAAGTCATTCCAAGTACCCTCTAACAACAACAACAACAACAACAACCCAGTATAATCCCACAAGTGGGGTCTGGGGAGGGTAATATGTACGCACGCCTTACCCCTACCCGGGGGCAGAGAGGCTATTTCCAGGAGACCCTCGGCTCAAGACATCAACAAAAGACGATAAATTAGTACTATCAATAGACTCATACTAAAATAACATAAAATAACAACATAACACAAAATAATAAAGTAGCAACAGTATAAGAAATATAAGAAATACGAAATAGATGAAATGTATACTAATATCCAATAAATAACTCCATGTACTGATCCGTAACCTCCTACGATTACCTCCTAACTAGCTAATATCACTCTAGTGCGCCGTGGAATTATCCACAACTTCCCCCTAACCTAAACTTTAATGTTCGACTTCCACAATCCCCTATCAAGGGTCATGTCCTCAGTAATCCTAAGACGCGCTAAGTCCCGCCTTATCACCTCTCCCCAATACTTCTTAGGTCTTCCTCTACCTCTTCTCATGCCCACCACAGCCAGTCGCTCACACCTTCTCACCGGTGCATCAGTGCTCCTCCTCCGAATGTGCCCGAACCATCTGAGTCTTGCTTCTCGCATCTTGTCCTCTATGGGGGCCACACCCACCTTCTCTCTAATATATTCATTTCTAATCTTATCCATCCTTGTATGCTCGCACATCCACCTCAACATCCTCATCTCTGCTACTTTCATCTTCTGGGTGTGTGAGTTCTTAACCGGGCTTGTTTGATCATTATTGTATATTTACACCTCATTAAATCTATTAACCATGATAAGTTAATATAATTTAAAATAAAAACTTAAACTTTAACCTTATACTAGTAGTCGTACCCGCGCGATGTACAGTTAGTACTAAAAAATATTAAATAAATTAAATTATGATCGGGCTTGTTTGATCATATTAGATTGTATTGCTTTAATAAAATTCAATTGTCCTCTTACTTGTCAATACGATATGCACAATAATGAAATCTCTATTAAATCAAACGTACTTATATAGTTACTGAAAAAGTTTTTTGTTCTATATTTTTTTTTATTATATTAACCAATATTTAATATTAACTTTCTTTTTGTCATATATGACAAAATTTATGATTTATTACTGTTGAAATATGTTTTATTTTAAATTTTATTATGTTGTTCTTAATAATATTATCTAAATTTTAATCAACAAAATCTCTATTAACCTTACATGACTTATACAGGGAGCGCATTGAATAACTTTTTTGTTATGTATTTTGCTTATCATATAATCTAATATTTGATATTATTACATTGTTCATAGAAAGTTTTATCACCATATTACTTTATTAAATATTTTACTCTTTAAGTTTTTATGTCTTTATTTTCGTTTATTTATTTTAAAATAATTTTAAAACTCCAACTTGCAGCTAATCCCCAATATATATATGTCTTTATTTTCTTTTATTTTGTTATTTTCATTTTTATATATATTAAATTTAAAAAAATAATAACCAATAACTTTTGTTCTAAATTTTTCTTTATTATATTAGCCAATATATAATATTCGCTTTCTTTTCCCTAATATATGAAAAGATATATAATTTATTACCGATTAAATATTTTTTTGTTTTAAATTTTATTATATTATTCTTAATAATATTATCTAAATTTTAATGAATAAAATCTTTGTTAAACTGTCGAGACTTATACATGGGGTTCATTGAATAACTTTTTTGTTATGTATTTTTCTTTATAGTATCATCTAATATTAAATATTATTTCATTTTTAATAGAAATATTTATTTGCATATTACTTTATTGAATATTTTTCTCTAAAAGTATTTTTATTTTTTATTTTTTATATTTTAAAATAATTTTTTAAAACTCCAGAAACTACTTCCAAATTTGAATTGGTAACTCATTATACTTTTAAATTCATTTTTATTTTAAAATTATTTTAAAAATCCAACTTGAAACTACTTCCTGATTTGAATGTGTAGTTTTTCTTTTCTTTTTCCATTTTTTATAGCTATTGTTTTTGCCTTTTATTTTAAAATAATTTCAAAACTCCAACTTGAAACTACTACCATCCAGTTAGAGTGGGTAGTTTTCTTTTATATAATTATTTTATGTTTTTTATATATTTAGTTATAAGTGGTAGTTTTATATTTTATTTTTCTATTTTTGTTTTTTATATATATTTAAATTCAAAAATAAAAACCAATAACTTCTAGACTGAAGAACTAATTATGCCATGAGTCATACTTTTTTAATATATCAATATATTAAAATTGTGATCTTGATCCCTAAGTCCTCATTGAGCTCGAAATAACCTCGAACAAAGTCATACTTTATTCAAATCTCTCTCTCTCTCTCTCTCTCTCTCTCTCTCTCTCTCTCTCTCTCTCTCTCTCTCTCTCTCTATATATATATATATATATATATATATATATATATATATATATATATATATATATATATATATATATATATATATATATATATATATATATAGGTATTAAAAAAGTGATGTGGCACACTCTAAAGCTAAGGATTATATTTATCTTTATTATCCTTTTTTTTTCTTTTCCTCATTTTTCTCAATTATGTTATAATTTAAACAATTTCAACTCCATAAATCACACCTCTTCATCTCCATAACTTCTATTCTTAATTAATATCACAACCTCTTCATCTTCATAACTCCTATTCTTAATTACTAATACCCATAATTCCTACTCTTAATTACTACTAACATCCATAAGTCCATAACTCTAGAGAAATTCCTATTTATAATACCCAATTGTATTGATCAAGCCGAAATAGTGTTCCAATGTAAGTAAATTTGTTTTACGCTTTTTCTTGTATAAGATGTTTATTGATTAATTTCATGTCTCCTATTTGCTTTAAAAGGAAAATTATATATTAAACGTCGAATAATATTTTGAAATTTTTATCTTGTGCAGTTATTTATCTTTACACCTGGACGAAGTATGCGCAGCAATGTGTTAGTTATCCTCTTCGGTATGCTTTTGTAATGAAATAGCCAGTTAGCCATCGAGAAAGGGCAGTTCATTTGGTCATTTGGTCTTCTTCCTTTCGCTTTTGAATTTTAAAGAATTAGATGAATATTGTTCATTTTTTTCTTCTTCAATTCATAATTGTAGCATTCGTCCTGCAAACTTTTCATTTACTTAGTTCACTTTTTCTTCTAATTCCATTTCTTTGTTGGTTGGGTTGGCGTCTTCTATCTCCAGGCCAGAGTATTTCTTGAAGTGTAAAAAGGGAACTGAAACCAAAGTATGCCTATGTGCCTTAAAGAAATATGTATGTATGTACAATTTTAAGCATACGATGGATCATTTTGATATAAAATTAGTTTGAAGTCCTCATGTTTTTCGGGGAAAAAAATGAAATAAAAGTCCTCAAGTTTTTTTCTTAATAATCGATCTGTTTTCCCTAGCTCAATGTGAATTCTTTTTTCAGTAATAACTAAAATGTGATGTTTGTTTAGAAGCAACTTATGCAGATGTTAGGGATATAAGGATAGTAATTCAAAAAGAATATAAATATAGAAATTAGTAATTGTGACGACACGACCCGTCATCTTAAGTGTTAATGCTCTGTTTTCCTCGTTTATTGGTTCTTCATATTTCGTTATCAATGTTTGGTGTGTTAAAATTGATTTGGGTTGGTTCTGATAGAAAATGAGACACTTAGTCTCTTTAAGGAAGGCTTGTTTTGGAAAAGCCAACCAAAAGTTGATGTCACGACCCCAAAACCCGGTCGTGATGGTGCCCAACACATTGCTAGGCCAGTGTGATGACCCGGCCCATCATCATGTGAGTTATCACCCTGTTTTCCATGTTATATGCTTGTTCATGTTTCAATATGTGTGTTTGGTGAGTTTGAGTCAATTCAGATCGAGTTTGGTTGGAAATGAGACAAATAGTCTCTTAGAAGAAGGAATAGTTGGGAAAAGTCAATCGGATGTTAACTTGTGAGTTAGTGAGCTCGGAATCGAATTTTGATGATTCGGTTAGCTCCGGGAGGTCATTTGCGGCTTAGGAGAGTGATCAGAATTGAATTTGGAGGTCCGGTATAGTTTTAGGCTTGAATTGGCTAATGTTGAATTTTGGCGAAATCCGAACGGTAGGTGAGATTTTGATTTGGGAGTCAGAATGGAATTCCGACAGTTGCAGTAGCTCCGTTAGGTGATGTCACGACCCAAAACCCGGTCATGATGGCGCCCAACACATTGCTAGGCAAGCCCGACCATATTACCTCTTAAACCAGCCAATTATTAATTCCAATTAATCAAGTTAAGCTTAAACAACAAGTGATCATATCAAAATGGCAACACAATAGTAAAAGCATACAAAATGCGGTCCCAACCATATCGTGGTGTCACGAGTCTGAGCCTCTACGGAATAACCATCCTAGTACAAACAAGCCTAAGCAAGATGAAAACAACAAAAGGGTAAAGAAGGAGAAAACTTGTTCTGCAGACACCGGCAGCTACCTCGTAGTCTCCGCAAAAGTAGATAATAATCAGCAGCTGCGACAACTCAACTGCTCTTGGGCACCTGAGGATCTGCACAGAAAGTTCAGGGGAGTGGGGTGAGTATATTTTAACTCAGTGAGTAATAATAATAAACAAAAAATGAAAGTAAGAACTTTTGTGCTATCACTAATAGATTTATTTAGTGTTCCGGAAACTAGACACGAAGGGCTACAACTTTCGTTTTTGAATCATCTCAAAATTCCTTGTAGATAAGAAGATATGAGCTTGCGAAGTAGAATCAGTGATCTGAAGATTTTTCCACCTACGCGGACCGCACAGATATGACCGCGGTCCGCGCCCAGCCAGCGCGGCCGCGCCAAAAGGACTGCGGTCCGCGTCCCAATGACTGCCCCTTCCATTTTCTATGTTCCGGGATGTCCGTACTCACCCGAAATACACCCGAGACCCCCGGGACCTCAACCAAAAGCACCAACAACTCATAAAACACATCACGGACTTAGTCGAGGCCTCAAATCACATCACATATCATCAAAATCATCGAATTACCGTGGATTCAAGCCTAAATTTATCAAGTTCTTCCAAAACTCACATTCGATCCGAAACCCAACCAAATGACATCCGAATGACCTGAAATTTTGCGGACAAGTCCAAATTCACTTAACGAAGCTACAGAAACTCTCGAAATTCCATTTCGACCCTCTGATCAAAATATCACCTATCGACCGGAATCCGCCAAAATACTAACTTCGCCAAAATAGGCTAACTTCTTCACCGGACCTCCAAAATTACTTCTGATTTCGCTCGTAAGCCTTAAATCATCACCTGAAACTTGTCGAATCATCAAAATTCAATTCCGGGCTGTTTACCTCATCGGTCAACATTCGGTTGACTTTTCCAACCTATTCCCCTCATAAAGGGATTAATGGCCTCATTTCTATTCAAAATCTCTCTGATTTGTTTCTAACTTTCCAAACACATTTAAAATAGCATATTGAGGTATTAAATGAAGAAAACGGGGCGATAACTCCCGTAACGATAAGTTGGGTCGTTACAGGTGATTTTGTAAATGCATGCAAATTTTCAGGTCATTCGGACATCGTTTAGTCAAGTTTTTGATTGGATGTTGGTTTCGGAAGTTCTAGTTGAAACTTAGGCTTGAATTCACTTTGATTCGATGATTTCCCTGTTTAAGGGTGTGTTTTATTATTGGAACAAGTTTGTATCATGTTTTGGAGTAGGTTGATGGTTTTGGTTGAGGTCCCGGGTACCTCGGGGTGAATTCAAACCTTCTTTCCGGGCATTTGGAACTTAGAAAAATCTGTAGAAATTGCAGATTCTGTGCAGGAAATCCTAAGCCTTTGCGTTCGCGTGGCTCTTGCCACGTTCGCGTAGGTAAGGTAGGTTTGGTCAAAGCGATCGCAGGGAATAGAACGCGATCACGTACTATGGAATGATCGACCATCGCGATCGCAATGGCTGGGTCGCGTTCGCATAGAAGAACTTGGGGGCCTAGTCAAGTTTGTACATCGCCATCGCGGTCGAAGGTGTCGCGATCGCGTATCAAGGAAAAGTAAAGCATGGCGTTCGCGTCTTATGGTACGCGATCGCGTAGAGGTAAAAGAGGCCTGCTAAAATTTGTTCATCGCGATCGCATGCCAAAGGCTGTGATCGCATAAAGTAAAAATACATGGCAAAAGAGTTTTTAACAGGAGATATCAGTCGCGAACCCATAATATTTTTCCTCCATTTTTTAGTTCTTTGAGAGCATAGTGACGGGATTTGAAGGGGATTTCATCGGGAAAACATTAGAGGTAAGTTTTATGGTCTAAATACACGATTTTATCTTAGAATCTTCATTTATTTCACTAAAAATGGGATGTTTTATGGGGGATTTTTGCTCTAAGCCTAGGCTATGGTAAATCACATATTTGAATGGGCAAACGGCGTCCGATTTTGATAAACTTTATATGTATGGACTCGTGTTGAGATAAGGATTCCGAAAATGTAACTTTTGCAATTTTTCGAGAAGCGTACCGAAAGTTGGATTTTGACAAATTCGTGCGTTTTGGTGTAAATCGAGTTATTTAGATTGTGTCATGTCTATTTAGCCTATTCTGATGTATTCTTATTAATTTTGATCAGATTTGGCATCCTAGGAGGTTGATTTGCGAGGCAAGCACAAGGTGAGCTAGGACTTCTGTCAATTCAAGGTGAGTGGTAGTAGTAAATGATGTACTGAGGGTTTGAAACCCCGTACTTGCACTATACAGTGCTATGCTGAGATGAAACACGCGTCATGTGACGGGTGTGGTGGTATTGTGACTGGGGATTTGGACTTGGTCCTTCCCGACTGATAGTTTATTGTGTATCATGACTGAGATTGAGCTTATAACTGTGTAATTGGGCTAGTAACCATGTTTGGGTCCTTGTGACGATCTGTAGAGTATTAGGGAAGCCTATAGAGCTAAGTGACCCTTATATCATGCTGGACAAAAACACTCAACCGTAATTATAGCTGTATAGCATATCATGAGCCAGTACTAGATGTGTACTTTGAGAGAGGCTACCTGGGGTGGGATTCCCCGTTCTTGCCGAGTGGGCCGTAGAGGCCAAGTCTATATTGACTGAGATGGGGTCAAGGACCCGCTGTGAGGTATTGATATACATTCCGGATCGAGCTGCACGCCGCAGCATTATACATATATATACACATGTTCTAGCTGAGTGGGCCTGAGAGGCCAAGTCTATATTGACTAAGATTGGGTCAAGGACCCGCTGTGAGGTATTGATATACATACCGGATCAGGCTGCACACCGTCGACATTAAATGGATCGGGTTGCACGCCACAACGCTATATGTAACTTTTGTAATTTTTCGAGAAGCGTACCAAAAGTTGGATTTTGACAAATTCGTGGGTTTTGGTGTAAATCGAGTTATTTAGATTGGGTCATGTCTATTTAGCCTATTCTGATGTATTCTTATTAATTTTGATCAGATTTGGCATCCTAGGAGGTTGATTTGTGAGGCAAGCACAAGGTGAACTAGGACTTCTATCGATTCGAGGTGAGTGGTGGTAGTAAATGATGTACTAAGGGGGCCGTAGAGGCCAAGTCTATATTGACTGAGATGGGGTCAAGGATCCGCGGTGAGAAATTGTTATACGTTCCGGATCGAGCTGCATGCTGCAGCATTATACATATATATACACATGTTCTAGCTGAGTGGGCCTGAGAGGCCAAGTCTATATTGACTAAGATTGGGTCGAGGACCCGCTGTGAGGTATTGATATACATACCGGATCAGGCTGCACACCGTCGACATTAAATGGATCGGGTTGCACGCCACAACGCTATATGTAACTTTTGTAATTTTTCGAGAAGCGTACCGAAAGTTGGATTTTGACAAATTCGTGGGTTTTGGTGTAAATCGAGTTATTTAGATTGGGTCATGTCTATTTAGCCTATTCTGATGTATTCTTACTAATTTTGATCAGATTTTGCATCCTAGGAGGTTGATTTGCGAGGCAAGCACAAGGTGAGCTAGGACTTCTATCGATTCGAGGTGAGTGGTGGTAGTAAATGATGTACTGAGGGTTAGAAACCCCGTACTTGCACTATACAATACTATGTGAGATGAAACACGCATCATGTGATGGGTGTGGTGGTATTGTGACTGGGGATTTGGACTTGGTCCTTCCCGACTGATAGTTTATTGTGTATCATGACTGAGATTGAGCTTATAACTGTGTAATTGGGCTAGTAACCATGTTTGGGGCCTTGTGCCAATCTGTAGAGTATTAGGGAAGCCTATAGAGCTAAGTGACCCTTATATCATGCTGGACAAATACACTCAACCGTAATCATAGTTGTATATCATATCATGAGCCAGTACTAGATGTGTACTTTGAGAGAGGCTACCTAGGGTGGGAGTCCCTGTTCTTGCTGAGTGGGCTGTAGAGGCCAAGTCTATATTGACTAAGATAGGGTCAAGGACCCACTGTGAAGTATTGATATACATTCCGGATCGAGCTGCACGCCGCAGCATTATACATATATATACACATGTTCTAGCTGAGTGGGCCTGAGAGGCCAAGTCTATATTGACTAAGATTGGGTCGAGGACCCGCTGTGAGGTATTGATATACATACCGGATCAGGCTGCACGCCGTCGACATTAAATGGATCGGGTTGCACGCCACAACGCTATATATATTGGGTCGGGCTGTAGGCCGCAGCATTATATATATATATATATATATTTATATATATATATAGGGTTGCACACCGCAGCAGTATGATTGAGGACTAGGTTAGTGTGGGATCATTGTGAGACATTTGTGGACTGGAATTGGACTTAGCACTGTAGAGATGACTTACATGTGAGGTTACCCGTAGAACTGTTTAGTGATAGTACAGGTGTTCTTATTTTCAGTTGTTATTTATTAGATCTAGGTGTTCAGGAGGACGGTTGAGCTATCGCAGCTGCTACATTACTGTTATTTCGAAGAGACTTTGAGGTAGCTGTCGGCGTCCGCAACACCTGATCTCTTCCTCTCTATCATTTTGTAATTTGCTAATCTGCTTAGACTTGATTGTGTAGGATATTTCCCATCTGTAGAGGCTCAGACTTGTGACACCGCGATTGTTGGGCTGTATTTTGTATGATTCTGTTTCCACACTTATTGTTTTGATATGAAAACAAGATGTTAATGTTAATTGATTAGTATGAACTAATAAATGGCTGGTAAATTGGATAACATGGTCGGGCTTGCCTAGAAATGTGTTGGGCGCCATCACGACCGGGGTTTGGGTCGTAACAAGTTGGTATCAGAGCCTACGTTAACAGGTATCGCGAGTCATGATACGGTTTAGTAGAGTCTCGTGGATCGGTACGGGGACGCATGTGCTTATCCTCGTGAGGCTGCAAATCTTTTAGGAAAGCTTCAAATTCTTGAAATTCTTATTGTGCGTACTTGATTCAGCTTGAGGTATGATTCTTGAAATTCCTTCTGCACATTGATGTGCGCACTTGAGTGCTTAGTGATAAATTTGCCTTGATGGCTTATGATTCCTCGATCGAGGGGCGAGATATAATCTCTGTGAGTTCATGTTGGGCCAGTCTGAAGGACTTGAGGCCGGATTTTTGCCTATGGCTTGGGAACCAAGGTGCTCATTTCGCAAGCCGGTACTATGAAATTCATACGATCATTATTGTCCCTAATTGTGGAAATGGCAGTTTGATAATGGGTGAGCTATAAGGTATTCGATTCTTATTGTGATCTGTTATGTAGCCCTAGCTATGGGCATGGTGAATATGTTCATGTTTCTTGGTGGAAAGGTAAAGTGCATTACGTGTGGCAATATGAGTTCAGACGCAGGAAGACCGAATTGGCTGTGCTATGTGTATCATGGTGAAAGGTATTTGATATGTGTTATGATACGAGCAGGTGCAGTGCATATTCGTGGATCAATATTGATAATTTAATTCGTGTAGTATTGAGATTAATGTTGTTGATAAACATTGTGATGTCTTGTCGTGTTGTGGATGTGTTGTTAGAATGGTTTGGTGATTCTCTGGCAGGTGGATGGGCTCAAATTGCAAAGGAAACTCTATCAAAATTTTGGAGAAAAATTTGGGACTTAGAAAGATTTTGTCACCTAAACAGTAGGCGTAACTATTGTGTGTGTATAAATGCAAGAATTGCAGAAGAGTTAAGATTTATGATGATTCGAGCCTCTACCAAAGCTTATAAGTTACTTGAGTTTAATCTCGCTATAACATTGTGACATCATTTGAGTAAGAATGCTATGAGTAGTTAAAAGTACCTTGATGTATGGCATCGAGCCCATTTGGGGAGGTTGTTATTGATTAACTGATTGCACTGTTTTGTGCTATGTTGGATCTGTTTCTAAGTATGTTTGGAAAATCTTTATAAAGGTGATATGGCGCTTCGTAGATGTGAAGAAATACTAGGATGGTCGAAACTGATATTGATAAAGAATGCTCGGTGTATAGTAATGAAAGATAGTTATTTGTATCTCTATGTAATCATGTTCAGCAGTGTTAGAGTTCTAACAAGGCACGAGTGGTTCTGTCAAGAAGACAGTTAAATTAATCTGGAATAAGGGTGAATGGCGCTCGAGAATGGCCTCGCGGTGTTCAAGATTTTGCTTGTAACAGTCAGGTGTCTTAAGGTTGTGTATGTGGCTAGAGACCGTGGTTTCATTAGAAGGGATCAAGACTTGTGATATGTTATGTTAATCATGGGATTCTAGGTATCCGTATTGGAAAGTAATGATAACGAATTCAGAATCGCAGGAAGTTCTTCAAAATAAAGTATTGTAGAAGGTGGTACTTCTGGGAAACATTTGAGAGAGTATTCAGCGGCCTGTAAGTCTTAGATTGTGTGTTCTTGTGTATGTGTCTCGTGTGGTAACCAGAGTTGAGGTATTGTGATGCTTCAGTAAAGGAGAGTATTAAATTAAAGATGAATCAGAAAGAAAATTAGGCTAAATGGAATAACTTGATAATAAACCGAAACAGTATGATAAGACACGAGTAATTCCTGGTATGTGTTTGAAGTAATGAGGCTTGCAGGTATTGTGTAGCAAAGCTCTTGAGTGTTGCCAGTTGCGTAGCTCGATATGGGTAGAAGGACTCAGTCCTGGCAGTTTAGATTGTGCAATGGAATCGGGAGAAAGTGTTCATGATGTGTTTTACTGTGGTATGAAAATGAGTATATTTCTTGGTGGTATGCGAAGCATGGAATGTGTAGTAATTTTTCTTCTATATAGGATCATAAAGGTCCTTGACTAGTTGAGTATGTCGATATTTGCGGCGTGGGAGAGGGACAGAAGTTTCCATGTATCTTACTGTGGTAGGGTATATGCGATGTGTTATGGAAAGTTGATAATGGCATGTTCAGAGTTTTTAGATCAGTTCATATTATGTGGGAAGTCATTAAAACTCTCAAGCAACGCTGACAGCTGCATATAATCTGAGAATCAATCTTTCTGGTGATTAAGGAAAAATGTACTACTATTCTAGTGATTTAACGGGGTATATGTTCAAAAGGGGAAAGGTAACGTAAACAGATAATATTCGGTGGTATTGCGGTATTCTGTTTTGGATCGACTATAATAATCGAGCCGTTGATGACATAGTGAAATTTCTGAATTACTTTCGTGGTATGAATGGACTTTGGATGCGTGTTATGTATTCCTACAGTGTAGTGTGGAATTAGGCATAGTGATTCGTGTGTTATATATGTGTTGGAGACTAGAAGTTCTCGTAATCCGCCTATGCAATGGTGGTATATCGTGTGTATCGGCACCATATAGCGGTTATTGGAAATTTGAAGCCCTAGTGGCTCTCTTTAATTTATATGATGAATTTGGGTTATGATATTTGATTGCAGACTGGTTTTCATAAGTCAGGTTGTCTAGACTAATGTGATGGGTGATGTCGGAATAATACCACCGGTTGCGTGGTAATACGCATGGGATTGTGTTCTAGCGGGGTAACTTGCATCCCAAGCACCAACTGACGGCTGGCAGGTATTGCCTTGTTAATATGGCCTTCGTGGCGGATGTTAGTGTAGAGGTCTCTGCTATTGATTCAGTTTCGGTATTGAGGAACTTTGTCGGATGTGTTTCTGGTGGCCGAACTGGAGGCTATATGTGTCTATTGTAATGAGCAATTTATGCGTGGATCGGGTGGCACGCCGCCACAAGTATGGTATCTAGATCGGGTGGCATGCCGCCACAAGTATGATACCTGGATCGGGTGGCACGTCACTACGAGTATGTTATTAGAGCGGGTTGCACGCCGCAATAGTGTGATATGGAAAATATTGTTTCCTATATGTTACCTCATATACAATAATTCCTAGCTTATGAGGAATAGTCCGTATTGGGTACCGCTCGGGGAATAGCACATCGGTTGTGTCCTTTTAGGATTTGATAGTGTATATTAATTGTATCACTGCGGGTGTGATTGATTGCTTGAGTTTCGACCTAAATATCTGCGTGGCTGACCGTTTTGAGCATGGTGACTTGAGGTGCTTCATGAGTAATAGTGTATGGATAGAATCGTGAGTCGTGGCAAGGCCACATGATGTTATGACATTTCGAGGAGGATTCGGGTAGTCTATGATGTGAGACCGGATCTCAGTTCTATGTTATGATGACACAGAGGAATTGAACTACGGATCTTTTGTTCGAGTGAGTTGTCATAATTTTAGTATGTTGACACGTTTCTTATTGGAGCATGGGTTGTGCTCGTCGCGACTTAGGCCGGTGTTGAAGTGTCATATCACCAGTGCAGTGTGTTATAATCAAAATGATCGTTTGAGTCATTAATGAGTGCGAGCATATGTGTTTTCAGCCGGCTAGAAAGGTAATATCGAGGCTTGGCTCCGAAATCTGTTGCGGTATCAGTTAAAAGGGAAATAGATTCATGAATGGTTGACCTGAGAGATGAATTCGATATATCGCGTGTTTGGTAGCTGTGGGCAGGATATGAAGGTGTTGGAATAAGACTTTAGCTAATCAAAAAGGCTTTTCAATTAGTATTTGGTTATCGTGGCCAATTGTCGTGATTAGAGACCATCGTCTCGAGTGATTGGAGTTGTTTGATTCATCATATGATCTCACCCGGAGTGGCGAGTATGAGTTATTACAGTTGGTTCGGGTGTATTCTAAGTATGGACGTGGGATTCGGATTTGGTATATGATTACTTTAAAGTGCAATGTGGTCATGGTTCAGATGGATTGTGGAAATTCAGCTATATTGTGTTATCAGACTTATGATATATAGAGTGAAGTGGTATCACCCCGAGTATATCCTTGGTAAGGTCATCCAGCTATTGTGTTGCATCTAGTACAACTCTGGGTCCGCTCGAGGACGAGCGTTCGCTTATGTTGGGGAGAATGTGATGACCCGGCCCGTCATCATATGAGTTATCACCCCGTTTTCCCCGTCATATGCTTGTTCATGTTTCAATATGTGTATTTGGTGAGTTTGAGTCAATTCGGTTCGAGCATTGGTTGGAAATGAGACAAATAGTCTCTTAGAAGAAGGAATAGTTGGGAAAAGTCAACCTGATGTTGACTTGTGAGTTAGAGAGCTCGGAATCGAATTGTGAAGATTCGGTCAGCTCCCGGAGGTCATTTGTGGCTTAGGAGATTGATCGAAATTGAATTTGGAGGTCCGGTATAGTTTTAGGCTTGAATTGGCTAAGGTTGAATTTTGGAGAAATCCGAATGGTAGGTGAGATTTTAATCCGGGAGTTGCAATGGAATTCTGACAGTTGTAGTAGATCGGTTAGGTTAGTTTGGATATGCCTGCATATTTTTAGGTCATTCAGACGTCGTTTGGTCGGGTTTTTGATATGTTGGTTTCGGAAGTTCTAGTTGAAACTTAGGCTTGAATTCGCTTTGATTCGATGATTTCCGTGTTTAAGGGTGTGTTTTTATGATTGGAACAAGTTCGTATCGTGTTTGGAGTAGGTTGATGGTTTTGGTTGAGGTCCCGGGGGCCTCGGGGTGATTTCGAACCTTCTTTCCGGGAATTTGGAACTTAGAAAAATCTGCAGAAATTGCAGATTAAATCCTAAGCCTTCGCATTCGCATGGCTCTGGCCGTGAGTGGTGGTAGTAAATGATGTACTGAGGGTTTGGAACCCCGTAATTGCACTATACAGTGCTATGCTAAGATGAAACACGCGTCATGTGACGGGCGTGGTGGTATTGTGACTAGGGGTTTCGACTTGGTCTTTCCCGATTGATAGTTTATTGTGTATCATGACTGAGATTGAGCTTATAACTGTGTAATTGGGCTAGTAGCCATGTTTGGGGCCTTGCGCCGATCTGTAGAGTATTAGGGAAGCATGTAGAGTTAAGTGACCCTTATATCATGCTGGACACATACACTCGGTTGTAATCATAGCTGTATAGCATATCATGAGACAGTACTAGATGTGTACTTTGAGAGAGACTACATGGGGTGGGATTCCCTGTTCTAGCTCAGTGGGCCTGAGAGGCCAAGTCTATATTGACTGATATGGGGTCGAGGACCCGCTGTGAGGTATTGATATACATACCGGATCGGGCTGCACGCCACAACATTATACATATATATACACCTGTTCTAGCTGAGTGGGCCTGAGAGGCCAAGTCTATATTGACTAAGATGGGGTCGAGGACCCGCTATGAGGTATTGATATACATACCGGATCGGGCTGCACGCCGCAACATTATACATATATATACACATGTTCTAGCTAAGTGGGCCTGAGAGGCTAAGGCTATATTGACTAAGATGGGGTCGAGGACCCGCTATGAGGTATTGATATACATACCGAATCGAGCTGCACGCCGCAGCGCTATATATATTGGATCGGACTGCACATTGCAGTAATATATATGTCGATCAGACTACATGCCGCAGTATTATTGCGCTTGGGCTGTAGGAGCCCCTTCGGTGTTTGTACACACCCCTAGTGAGTGCCGTCAATGTTAAATGGATTGGGCTGCACGCCGCAGCGCTATATATATTGGATCGGGCTGCACGTCGCAACTTTATATATATATATACATATATATTTGGATCGGGCTGCACGCCGCAACAATATGATTGAGGACTAGGTCAATGTGGAATCATTGTGAGACAGTTGTGTACTGCAATTGGACTTATCACTGTAGAGATGACTTACGTGTGAGGTTACCCTTAGAACTGTTTAGTGATAGTACAGGTGTTCATATTTTCAGTTGTTATTTATTATTGTTACTCACTAAGTTGAAATATACTCATCCCACTCCCCCTGCACTTTTTGTGCAGATCCAGGTGTTCAGGAAGGCAGTTGAGCTATCGCAGCTGCTACATTAGTGTTGTTTCGAGGAGACTTCGAGGTAGCTGCCGGCGTCCGCAGGACCTGATCTCTTGCTCTCTGTCATTTTGTCATTTGCTACTCTGCTTAGACTTGATTGTGTAGGATATTTCCCATCTGTAGAGGCTCAGACTTGTGACACCTCAATTGTTAGGCTGTATTTTGTATGATTCTGTTTCCACACTTACTGTTTTGATATGAAAACAAGCTATCAATGTTAATTAATCAGTATTAATTAATAATTGGCTGATAAATTGGATAATATGGCCGGGCTTGCCTAGCAATGTGTTGGGCGCCATCACGACCGGGGTTTGGGTCGTGACAGCCAGGCTGACCATTTACACACAAAATCGCGCCACCAGCTCGCATACCTTATTTCACAAATCATTAATAGAGACTAGTAGTCTAATATTTAGCAAGTTTATAGAAAATAGCCGCTTAACTAGTAACAATATCCGCCCAAATATATCCACATCCATCCAAGTAGGAGGTTACCGACTTATTTATAGCCAACAACACAGTACAATGCCACACGGTCGGACTAAGCCATAGTCCCAAATCACAATCGAACCCGCACTTACAGTAAAGTACGTGTCTTGCCTCAATGTAATGTCACATAGTGATATACCGGGGTTTCAAACTCTCGGGTGATCATCCACACCCATTACTCACCACGAACCGGCTAAAAAACTAGTCCATGATGCCTTTCCCTCGAGAATCAACCTCCACGAGTGCCGAATCTGACCAAAACCAATAGGAATACATCAAAATAGGCAAATGGAACATAACCCAATCGAAATAACTCGAAATTCACCCAAAAACACGAAGTTGCCAAAACTCGAGCGTCGCGCCCGCTTCTCAAAATATTATGAAATTGATATTTTCAGAATCCTCATCTCACCACGAGTCCATACATATGAAATTTATCAAAATTGGAGTCCATTTAACCCTTCAAATCATCAATTTACTATTTCTTAGGCTTCAAGAAAAAAATTCCCATTTTTACACTTTGATTCCTCCAATTTTCAGTGATTTAGATTAAGATCCTAGGATAAAATCACGTTATTAGTCCATAAAACATGCCTCCAGTCGAAAACTAGGTGAAAATCTCTTACTCCCTCATCCAATAGCTTCAAACTTTTCCTAACAATGGAGAAAATATGATACCCTCGCGACTGATATGTCATTTAACTGATTCTGCCCGACCTGATCTTCCCTTACGCAATCGCGACTTACAGCACGCGATCGCGTATAACAAAAATCTCAGGCCACCACTTCCTTCTTCGCGAACGCGTGAAGACTCTTGCGAATGCGTACATTTGTTTCTTCCTCTACGCGATCGCAATAGCCCCTTCGCGATCGTGTAGGCTAAATTTCCAGGCCCCAATTTTCCTTCTACATGATCGCGTTCACCACACACGCGATCGTGATGGCTTATTTCTCTGCAATTCCATGACTGCTAATTTGATCCTATTTTCCTTCAAAAATGATCCGTTTGACCCCCAGAATCACCCCCGAGGCCCCCATGACCTTATCCAAAACTGCTACCCTACTCCAAAACATGATACGAACTTGTTCCAATAATAAAAACACATCCTTAAACACAAAAGTCATCAAATCAAGGCGGATTCAAGCCTAAGTTACAACTAAAACTTTCGAAACCTATATTCAATCAAAAAGCTGACCAAACGATGTCCGAATGACCTGAAAATTTGCAGACATATCCAAAATCACCTAACATAGCAACTGCAACTGTTGGAATTCCATTATGACTCCCGGATCAAAATCTCACCTATCAACCGTATTCCATCAAAATTCCAACTTCGCCAATGTCTATTTCTACACCAGACCTCTAGATTCAATTCTGATCGCTCTCCTAGGTCATGAATCAACTCCCGAAGCTAACCGAACTACCAGAATTTACATCGGAGCCATCTAACCACCTAGTCAACTTCAAGATGACTTTTCTGAAACAAGCTTTATTCTAAGAGGCTTATGCCTTAGTTTCAACCAGATTCAATCCAAATTCGCCCGATAGACTCTAATACATATATGGAAACATGAAACAACATAATAAGGGGAAAACGGGGCGATAACTCTCATGACGACGGGCCGAGTCATCACATTCTCCACAACTTAAGCAAATGCTCGTCCTCAAGCGGGTCAAGAAACATAGCTGGAGTCTCAAATAAGTGAGGATGACTGACTAGTGGTAACAATGACACTGAACCACGCTTTGGTCAGGTAATAATGGATGACCAGTCAGGTAACAATGGCTGACCTCAATCTCTACACTCGACGACCCAATATAGCTATAGGCTCCACATCATAAGATAAGTCATAATCTAGCTGAACAATACTAAAATCCAACACATGCCATGGGTCCCAAACATTCTTTCGGAGCATAGACACGTGAAACATCGGATGAACTCCTAATAGATTGGGTGGCAAAGCAAGCATATAGGCCACATGTCCAGTCTTCCTGAGAATCTCAAAAGGGCCAGTGAATCTCGGACTGAGCTTTCCTTTCTACCTAAATCTCATGATGCCTTTCGTAGGCGAAACCTTCAGCAAGACCTTCTCACCCACTGAATAAGACACACCCTGGACCTTCTGGTCCGCATAACTCTTCTGGCACGACTGGGCTGTGCGAAGTCTCTCATGCATCACCTTCACCTTGTCCAATGCATCCTGGACCAGCTCTGTCCCCAACAACCTAGCCTTACAGGGCTCAAACCAACCAATAGAAGATCTACACCGTCTCCCATGTAAGGCCTCATATGATGCCATCTGAATACTGGGTTGGTAACTATAGTTATCAGCAAACTCTGTGAGGCAAGTAATCGGGCCAAGAACCACCGAAATCAATAACACAGGCGCGCAACATGTCCTCCAAGATCTGAATGGTACGCTCAGACTGTCTGTCCGTCTGAGGATGAAATGCAGTACTCAACTGAACCTGTGAACCCAACTCACGCTGAAATGTCCTCCAGAACTGCGAAGTAAACTGAGTACCTCTATCTAATATAATAGAAACTGGAACCCCATGCAATCTCACAATCTCACGGATGAATATCTATGTACTACACACAGGAATGAAGTGAGCTAACTTGGTCAACCTATCCACAATCACCCAAACTAAATCAGACTTCCTCGTTGTCCGAGGGAGACTACTAACAAAGTCCATAGTAATCCTCTCCCATTTCCACTCGGGAATATCAATACGCTCAACCACGCCATCGGGCCTCTGATGCTCATACTTGACCTGTTGACAGTTGAGGCATCGAGCTACATGAATCACAATATCCTTTTTCATCATTTTCCACCAGTAATGCTGTCTTAAATCTTGATACATTTTCGCGGTACCTGGATGGATAGAATACCGCGAGCTATGGGCCTTCTCCAATATCAACTCATGAAGGCTACCAACACACCATCGCTATCAACTTATGGGCATGCAAATGCAAGCTTGCATCCTCAACACACCATCGCTATCAATAGTAACATCCCTGGCATCATTATGCTGAACTCTGTTCTTAAGGACAAGCAAGTGTCGATCATCATACTGGCGCTCACGAGTGCGATCATATAAGGAAGACCGAGAAACAACACAAGCCAACACCCTGCTGTGCTCTGAAATATCCAACCTCACTAGCCGATTGGCCAACGCCTGAACATCATATACAAAGGGTCTCTCCCCAACTGGAATATACGGCAATCTGCCCGTACTAACCAGCTTTCGGCTCAAAGCATCAGCCACTATATTGGCCTTCCCCGAATGATATAGAATGGTAATGTCATAATCCTTGAGCAACTCAAGCCACCTCCGCTGCCCAAATTGAGATCCTTCTGTTTGAACAAGTGCTGGAGACTACGATGTTCAGTATACACCTCACAAGACATACCGTACAAATAGTGCCTCTAAATCTTCAAGGCATGAACTATGGCAGCTAACTCTAAATCATGAACAAGGTAGTTTTTCTCATAAGGCTTCAACTCACGAGAAGCGTAAGAAATAACTCTACCCTCATGCATCAATACACAACCAATCCCCACTCTCGATGCATCATAATATACGGTATAAGAACCTAAAGCTGATGGGAAGACTAACACTGGAGCTGTGGTCAAAGCTCTCTCGAGCTTCTGAAAGCTCTCCTCGTACTCATTCGACCACACGAATGGTACACCCTTCTGTGTTAACCTGGTCAAAGACGAATCAATGGATGAATATCCCTGAACAAACCGGCGATAATACCCCGCCAAACCAAAGAAACTCCGGATCTCTGTAGCTGAGGATGATCAACGCCAACTTTGCACTGCCTCTATCTTCTTCGGGTAAACCTGAATACCATCACAAGACACCACATGACCCAGAAAAGCTACAAACTACAGCCAAAACACGCACTTGGAGAACTTCGCATACAACTTCTCCTCCCGCAACCTCTGCAATACAACTCTCAAATTCTAAGCATGCTCCTCTTGGCTACGAGAGTACACCAGGATGTCATCAATAAACTCAATCACAAAGGAATCCAAATACGGCCAAAACACACTGTTCATCAAGTGTATGAACGCGGCTGGGGCATTGGTTAGCCCAAAAGACATCACAAGAAAGTCATAATGCCCATATATCGTCCTGAAGGCTATCTTCATAAGATCAAAATCTCTAATCTTTAGCTGGTGATAGCCTGAACGAAGATCAATCTTCAAGAAAACCCTCGCTCCTGGAGCTGATCAAATAAATCATCAATGCGCGGTAGAGGATACTTGTTCTTCATTGTTACCTTGTTCAGTTGTCTATAGTCAATACACATCCTTATTGTGCCATTTTTCTTCTTAACAAACAACATGGTGCACCCCACGGTGATACACTAGTGCGAATGAATCCCTTATCTAAAAGATCCTAAAGATGTTCTTTCAATTCTTTCAACTTAGCTGGTGCCATCTGATAAGGAGGAATAGAGATGGGCTGAGTGCCCAGCACCAAATCAATACCAAAATCGATATCCCTGTCCGGCGGCATGCCCGGCAGGTCTGGTGGAAACATGTTCGGAATGTCCCTTACAACGGGCATAGAATATATACTAGGAGTCTCAGCTCCAACATCCTTCACAAATGCTAAATATGATAAACACCCTTTTTCAACCATCCTCTGTGCCTTTAAGAATGAAATCACCCGGCTAGGGACATAATTAGTCGAACACCGCCACTCAATCTTCGAAATACCTGGAATAGCCAATGTAACTGTCTTGGCATGACACTCCAAAATAGCATGGCACGGGGATAGACAATCCATGCCCAAAATCATATCGAAATCCACCATACCCAACAATAACAAATACACTCGGGTCTCCAGACCCCCAATAGAAACAAGACATGATCAATAGATGTGATCCACAATAATAATATAACATACCGGGGTGGATACATGAACAGGAAAGGCAAGACAGCCACGGCTCGTACCCAAATGATGAGCAAAATAAGAAGACACATACGAGTATGTAGACACGTGATAAAAAAATAGAAGCATCTCAATTGCAAACTAAAATAATACCTATGATCACTGCTTCTGAAGCAACAACATCTCACCTATCAGGAAGTGCATAGAAACGTGCTTGACCACCACTCGATCACTCTTCACTCACGGGGTTACCTCTGGAAGACAAACCCCCACCCCTACTAGCCTGGGATGGTGCAGAAGTAGAAAGATCTAACGAGGAGGGCTGATCTTTCTACGGAGACCTACCCTTGCGAAGTCGAGGACTATCCTCGAATGTGGCCAAACTCGCCACACTGAAAACAACTGCCCGGCGCTAGAGAAGGGGATTGAAGGTAACCCCTCGCCGCAGATGAACCCTGGGCTAAAGAAGAAGGTGCTAAACTCTAAGCTAGGAGGGCACTGAGTGAAGACTGGCCCTGCTGATAACCCTAACAGCCACGGCCGGAAGAAGCTCCACTGTGCTCTGGGCGACATGACTGAGGAGGTCTAGATGATCGACATCTGCCTTAATGAAACATGCCCCTAGATGGAGCACCATTATAGATGCCCGCAGCTCGTGGCCTTTTCGCCTCCCTCTCGTGCTCTTTGTGATGATCCGCCTCAATCTAGCGTGCCATATCCACAACCTCCTTGAAGGATGTTGCCACTACTCTCTCCCTGGTCATCCAGATACGAATAGAATAGTTGAGGCCATCTATGAACCTCCTGATCCTCTCCCGATCTGTCGAGATTATCCATGTAGCATGTCTGGCTAACTGAGTATACCTCAACTCATACTGAGTCACTGTCATATCACCCTGAACTAGCCACTTAAACTGGAAGCGTAGCTCCTTTTTGCGGGATTGCGGCACATACTTCTCTAAAAAGAGAGTGGAAAACAGCTGCCTGGTAAGGGGTGCTGCCCCTATAGGCCTACACCTCTCAAAGTCCTCCCACCATATGAGCGTTGGACCCAAAAACTAGAATGTAGCAGAAGAGACAACACTAGACTCCGGAATCCCTGCTGTACGCAACATCCTCTGACACTTGTCCAAGAATACCTGGGCATCCTCGCCCTCAATACTAATGAATGTAGGTGGCTGAAGTCTGCCAAACCTCTCTAACCGACACTGCTCGTCGTCAGGCATCACTGGAACAACGTGCCCAGGGGCTGCGCAACTGGTGCAACTGGAACAGCCTGTGCAATTACCTTGGCTTGGGGCTGCCTCCGGCGTCTGAAGTCCCTGCACAACCTGCTCTAGTGTGCAAGCTGCGGGGGTTTGATGACCACCCCCGATCTAAGATGTCGCTGCGGCAGTAGTAGTTGAAACTGCCTGATCCAACCCAGTGTAAACAGATAATATCTGGGCCAATGCCTCCTGAAGGCCAAGAATAACAATAGGCACTACCGGTGCCTGAGCGGGTGCTGCTGGAGCCTCAACCACTAGGCGTTGATCTTGAATAGGGGAGACAGGTGGGTCTACTAGCACTGCCCCTGCTGCTCTACCACGACCACGGCCGTGACCACGGCTTCTAGCTGG